>CAUYRH010151061.1:0-19297 GCA_963574655.1 Perodicticus potto
ATTATCAGAGACTACTATGAGCAACTATATGTTGATAAATAGGAAAATCTAGGAGAAATGGATAAATTCCCATACCCATTCAGCCTACCAAAATTGAACTAGGAAGAAATGCGAAAGAAATAAACCAAAAACAAATAACAAGGTAGAAGAAGTAATCAAAAGTCTCCCATCAAAGAAAAGCTCAAGACTTGATGGCTTCACTGCTGAATTCTACCAAGCATCAAAGAACAAATACCAATCTTTTTTTCTAATACTACATCCAGCATTTTATTCAATTCCATATAACTAAAATAGTAATGTAGACTAAGACATCTGTTTCAATCAGTAGATGTGTCAACAAATACCAATCTTACTTAAACTATTCCAAAAAAATCCAAGAGGATGGGGAATCCCCAAAATCATTCTGCAAGGCTTGTATTACCCACTTTGATATCGAAACCAAAGACATAACAACAACAACAACAAAAACCCTATAGGCCAATATCTCTGATGAACATAGATGCACAAATTCTCAACAAAGTATTAGCAAACCAAAGTCAACAGCACATTGAAAAAGATTATTCATCATGATCAAGTGAGATTTTTTACAGGGAAGCAAGGATGGTTCAACATATGCAAATCAATCAGTCTGATTCATCATATTGAGAGAATAAAAGACAAAAACCACAGGATCATTTTAATTGATGTACAAAAACATTCAATAAAATTTAACATCACCTTTGGTATAAGAATTCTCAAAACAATGGGTATAAAAGGAACTTACTTCAACACAGTCAAAGCTGTAAATTACAGACCCATTGCAGGTATCATATGAAATGGGGAAAAACTCAAAACCTTAAGAGAATTGCTTGAGCCCAAGAATTTGAGTTTGCTGTGAGCTATGACACTATGTCACTCTACTAAGGGTAACAAAGTGAGACTTTGTCTCAGAAAAAACAAATAGAAAACTGAAAGCTTTTTCTCTAAGCTCAAGAACAAGACAAGTATGTCTACTTTCTCCACTGTTATTCAACATTTTGCTGGAGGCAATCAGATGACAGAAAGAAATAACGAGCATCTAAATTGGAAAAGAAGTCAAATTATCCTTGCTGGAAGATGATATGATTTTATATTTAGAGAGACCTAAAGACTTCACCTAAAAACTATTAGAACTAATAAAGAAATTCAGTACAGTTGCAGGATACAAAATCAGCATACAAAAATCACCAGCATTTCTATATGATAAGAGCAAACAATCTCAAAAAGAAATCAAGAAAAAAAGTAATTCCATTTACAATGAGTATAAATAAAATAAGATAACTAGGAATAAACTTAGCCAAAGACATGAAAGATCTTTATAATGGAAATATCACTATAGTGAAAGCTATAAAACATTGATGACAGAAATTGAAGAGGACACAAAAAAGTGGAAAGATCTACACTCCTGGATTGGAGGAATCAATATTGTTAATATACCCATACTACCCAGGGAAATCTATAAGATTCAATGCAATCCTTATCAAAAATACCAATGACATTCTTCACAGAAATAGAAATATAGGTTCCACATAACATTTATATGGAAACCCAAAGACTCAAAATAGCTAAAGCCATACTGAGCAAAAAGATCGAAACTGGAGAATCACATTATGTGATTTCAAATTATACTACAGGGCTGTAGTAACCAAAACAGCATGGTACTGATATAAAAACAGACACAAAGACCAATGGAATAGAATTCATAAAGAAATTGTGGTAGAAATACACAATAAAATATTATATAGCTACAAGAAGAATGAAGTCTTATCCTTTGCAATGCCTTAGGTAGAACAGGAGAACATTATGTTAAGTGAAATAAGGCAGACACAGAAAGAAAAATCTTGCATGTTCTCACTCATATGTGAGAGCTAAATATTACAAACAACTGATCTCATGGAGATCATGGAGATTAGAATGATGGTTATCAGAGTCTGGAAAGGGCCAGAGGAGGAGGCATGAAAGAGATATGGCTGGTGGGTACAAAAATATAGTTAGTTAGATAGAATGAGCTGTAGTTGTAGCACAACAAAGTGACTATAAGCAACAAGTTATTTTACTTTAAAATCACTAAAGGAGTGGAATTGGAATGTTCCTAACACAAAGAAATGTTGAATGCCTGAGGAGATGGATACTGTAGTTACCCTGATTTGATTTTCATTGTATGCCTGTGTTAAAATACCCATGTATCACATGTACCGGTTAATGATCTTCAACTATTATGTACCCATAACAATTAAAAAATGTTGGCTAGCTCTTGTATCCTAAGTGGAATGGTTCTAACTTGTCTCTATTTAGAATGTCAAACCTGGTTTCTGGGAGAGAGTTAGTATAGTACTAAACCCCGACATTTGACACTTGCCTTTTGCTAGATATTATGAGGTCTGTAACATGGAACTCTTCAAATTTTTCCTGGTAAGGAATGTCCTTTGATGTCTCTGTAATTTGATCATTGTTCTCTTGACTAAACATGCTGATTTAGCAAATGACTGATGCAAAGAAACAACTTCTTCCCAAGGAAACATTGAAAATGTAATGTGGCAGTGATAGCTGACTCAGAGATTGTCGGGTGAAATGTAGAGTTCAACTAATAACATCAGGGTTCTGGGGAAATCTTAATTAAGGAAGACCTTTATTACTTAGCATTTTCTCCTATTAATTCTGTCTATCATTTAATGACCTCAAAGTCTGGAACAAATATAGCTGGATCTTTGATTTGAGATACTTTCTATTATAGTTGTATGGCAACTTTTCAATATATGGCATATATGAAAAACACCTCAACCCTTAGTATGTATGTCCCCAGGGAAGCAAAGTTTGATTACATTTTCCTTAAACAATGGTAGGAGTAGAATGAAGATACTGTCAGCATATATGTAGAAGGAAGAGGAACAGGTGTTTGGGGGCAGACAATGAAAGTGTTTGAGTTGTCATTTTTCCCCACATGAGTAACAAAAATCAAAACCTCCGTGTTTCTGATTCCTCTGATAGTTTTGATATGTTACTTTTCCTTTTCTTTAGATTTATGTAGGTGACTTAGCATTGAACTCTCAATACAACCCTTACATCGTTTTCCAAATCCCTGTTGAAAAATTTATTTATTTAGTAACTCCCAATCCTGCTTATATCATTGCTTTAGATTAGAAACTGATCATGGGTCAGGGGTGCAGGGCATGATGTAGTTGTGCTAGAGAATGAGGTTTTAAAGATGTTTCTTTTCTTTTCTTTGCCTGGAGGTAAAGACTTTTCTGGTTTTGATAGAAGTAAAAGTTGTGCCACACTGACAGTACAGATGAGGCAAGGCACAGCATTAACTGTTCCATCTGCTGTTTCTTAAATAGGACAAACTATTCTTGGAGATCTGTGAAGTGCCTGCTTCATCTCACAAGAGTTGGAAATGACTGGGCTTCTCAGTGAACTCAATAGGAAGAAGATGTGACTTTTAAAACTAAACGAGAAAAAATGGAGACATAAGGCATATGGAGAAGAAATGTCTAGCAAGGGATTCTGTTTCTACGAAAGCTCAGCTAATAGGCGTTTTTATGATAATCACAATTCTGTTCCCAATCCTAAAACCTTACTTTTAATAAAAAGTCATCTGTCTCTTCCATAATCCTTTGGAGATTATCATTGCAATTTATCATTTGCAGTGATAAACACAGCAGTCCACAGGTGTTTGTCACAGCTTTTGGGGAGGTGAATAAAACTGGAATTTCAAAGCCACTGTCTCTGCATGTGCCTCATAACATTTTTGGCAGCTACTTACTGCTGGAATAAAGTTTCCCTTCCATCCTCTTGCCTAAAGGCTCTGAAAGAGCTAGAGCAGTGGTTCTCAACCTACCTAATGCCTCCCACGCAGCGACCCTTTAATACAGTTCCTCATGTTGTGGTGACCCCCAACCATAAAATTATTTTCGTTGCTACTTCATAACTGTAATTTTGCTACTATTATGAATCGTAATGTAAATATCTGATATGCAGGATGTATTTTCATTGGTACAAAGGGGTCGTGACCCACAGGTTGAGAACCGCTGACCTAGTGGATTGCAACATGTTCTGTGTAATTAGATGTCTGTGAAGTTACCTCAGATTATTTCTCACTTTTCTGTCTCTCGATGTGTTTCTGTCTTATAATTGTTTGCTTCAAGTCGAATACCTAATGATAGTACATGTTTCTGATCAGAAAATCCTTGAATATTTTCTTGGGAATCCCCATCTTCTAATATAGTTAACAAGACAAACTTCCAAATACCACTCCTGGCTTGTGATTGGCCTCATGAATCTTCTTGGTACTCAGGTCCCGAGAGGATAGTAATGGTATAGGTCCCTAATAGTAATCAGGGCAAAGTTCAAGCCTAATTCACTTGGTTTCTTTTATTTCTATGTATTTGAGGAAAGGGTTCGTTCACTACAGTATCAAAACCTTAAAAATCTCTAGGAATAAATTTAACCAAAAATGTTCATGGTACATATTTTCCAAAGAATATAAACTTGTACTAATGGATACAAAAAATACTAAAAACCAGAAACATATTAAAATATTTCTGATGTAGATGATTCTATATGACAAATATATCTTTTTCTCAGTAAATCTGTAAAGTCAGTGTGATAATTGTAATAAAAAATATAATGGGACTTTGATGTAACTTTATTCTAAAACACTTTTGTAATGAAAAATTGTTGAAACATTTAAGAAAATGTGGGTGAAAATGAGGAAAATGACCATTGCTCTTTTTTCTATGTGCTTGCTGATAATTTTCTAAATAGTTTAGTTTGTTTTACTAATAACTCAGGACTCTTTTTTTTTTTAATTAGTGCACATATTATCTTTTTCTAGCTCAAGAGATAAATTTTACCCTTCACTATTCTCTTCCTGGCTGAATTAATTCTAAGTCAAATTGCCCTTGAAGTTTTATTAATAGGATTTTATAAGAACAAGACTATAGTAAGTTTGCTACAAAGTAAAGCTTTAATAGTTTTATTATTTTTCTCATTATTTTACTACAAAAATCTCTAAGGCAATGACATGATATCGATTAGTTTCAATAATAAACTAAATAGTGAAATTAAAGTTAAAATTATTTTCCCAGTTTTAAGTAGTCTTTGAGAGAGCCTATGACCAGAATAAATATTTCTTCATAACTGAAAATTCATCAGTGAAAAAATGGTTATCTATAAATGATCACGTTTAACTATTAGAAAATTAGTCTAGACTTGGTTTCTTAACTCTGTATCAATAATGTCTTACCAGAGGATTCAAGCCAAGAAACAAACACAAATATGTTTTCTAATTTATACCTAATAAGAGGATGGGAATGAAAAGGAATCCATAAACTGCTTTACTATTGTTTATGTTGCTTTACTTTGCATGACCTATAAGGAAACAGAGGTGTCCTAAGCAAAGCTCATGATTTCAGAACATGATATATTTATAAAAATATCTATTGTGTGGAAATCATCCTAGATGGCTTCAGTGAACCATGTACAAACAGGCCAATGTGGCATTTGAAATAATGGCTGTTTCACTAAAGATTCTATGTCAAAGTCAAATAAAATCTAGCAGAGACAGAATGAATGAAAGACATACTCCACTTCTTGTGAAAATCCCTTATAAGGCTGAAATAGAGTGATTATCTGTGAAGAGTGAGATGTACTGTATTTGCTCAATAAACATTACTTTTTTTTTCTCTTCTGCTTTGTATCCTTGTGTACTGGATAACTACCTATGTTCAATTGCCAAGAAGATTTAGCATTCATGAAATGTTGTTCTGCTACCTTAACTCTTTGATCTTGCTCGCTTCTGCTGTTCTGTCCATTTCCGTGTACTGCTTGATAGCTCTGGACTAAGGGCTGGGCTGCTTTCACCTGGGCTTCTTCTTAACATTGCACAGTACAAGAGCTGATCTGCCTAACGGTGTTAGTATCTTCATTCATTTATTCATTTAACAACATTGGATTTATTCAGTATTGACCATCTGACACTCTTATAGATACTGATATTACATCAGTGAAGAAAACAGACAAAAATCCCTGCCTTTGTGGATATTAGCTTATATGGTATGTGGAAGTTTGGGGTAGATAGAAAGACAAAGCAGTTAAATTATATAGAATTTAATGAGATGTATAAATAAAGAAACAAAATAAAAAGTAACTAAAAAATAGACCAAGGTAAGGGTATCAGGAGTTTTAGGTGAGGGGAAAAAATTTTTATTTTATTTATTTATTTATTTATTTATTTATTTATTTATTTATTTATTTTTTGAGACCCAGCCTCAAGCTGTCACCGTGGGTAGAGTGCTGTGGCATCATAGCTCACAGTAACCTCCAACTCCTGGGCTCCAGTGAGTTTCCTGCCTCTGAGAAATTTTAAATGAGATAGTGACAGTAAGGTGATGGCTAAGCCAGACTGGGAGAAACAGAAGACATGCACCAAGAGGGTGCCTGGAAAGAGCGTTTGAAGCAGAGAAAACAAGTGAAGGGGCCTGAGACAGGAGGGTGTCTGGTGTGTAAGAAAATCATCAAGGAGGCAGGTGTGGCTGCCACAGAGTAAGAGGGGAGAAATGAAGGAATGAGGTCAGAGAGGGACTGTGTTTAAGTTTTGTATGGTCTTGTAAGCCATAATAAGACTTGTCAGTTTCCACTCTTGCCTTGCTGTGTGTGATGACTCTGATACTTCACGACTGTTAATCAACTGCTTGTTTCAACACCTCACAGAAGTCAGTTAATGATACTTGACCATCTAAGAAGATAGAAATAACTGTGGGATTAGAGAAAGAGGTTTTTTAGTCCCATGAGTTGCTGATTGCTTGCACAAAGGCTAAGATTGGCTTTTGGTAATTGACTATTGGCTTGTGGGTGGTAGGGCCATCTGAAGGCATTGATGGACCCCATTGCTGTGAGCATTAGGCTTTGGCATGAGATCAAGGATGATGTTGCAGAAGCTCCTAACCCAGGAGCTCCCAGACTTCAACTTCTGTCAATCAGGATATCCTATATGCACAACACTGACAGATGTCATTCACTTTTTAGCCATTTTGATATGCTCAAGGAGTTATTTGCTGGTCCAGGATTATTTTTTACTTGTTGGATCATTCATATGTAGTTTTAAAGGTTAATTATAGAAGTTGGTTTTCAAAACTGTCATCTATTTGGGGTGGGGTGGGGAATGTTATCTTTTGGTCTATTTTTAAACATTTTTTAATTTTTTAAAAAATTTTCTCTAAGAAAAAAGGCAGAAGCTATTTATTTAAAAAATCATAATTACATCTTAATCTTTTGCATTTAAAATGAGAAACACAAAGCATGAGAATAAGGGGGAAAGTTTGTAAGAGCTAATGTTAAACTCTCAGATGTGGGAGACCCCTTCTTCTCTATCCCTGCACTCTATAGGACATTTGATGATTGGAAAAAGTATTTTATTCCAGCCTCAGGTAAGAGAAAGCAATTTTAAGAAGTCAACCCTTTAGGAAGGGTCACAATTCTATTACAACTAAATAAAACAGAACAAATAGCTGAGCACGTGGAAGAATCTGCTTCTTTATTCTATTAACGTCTGCTACTTAGATGCCCATAAATGCTTTTCTATTTATATGAAGACGCCCTTATTCCAGGAACAATGTTCAGATCCTGTAACTTATACTTACTAACATTATATTCAGAAAACATCAACTCTAGTAAGACAAATAGTGGATCAGTTCTGATCATGAGATTCAAATTCTCCTTAAGGCTATTAGGTAATTGAGAAAATGAGGTAATGCGGTGTGTCTTTGGTGACTTAGAGTATGCTGAGGTGACATCAACCCACATGAGTATAAATTAGGGCCAACAAATCACTTACAGCTGAAAGAGGCTGGGACCTATCACACTGGGTGGCATAAAAATAGTGGCTTATGAAAGGAGGATGAGGCCAGAAGACAAGGAATTTGCAAAGTAGAGAAACATTTAAAAATATTTTTATGTAAATATAAACTTTCCCACCAATTATTATCTCCTCCATCTCAGCCTCCACTCTTACTGCCATGCTAGATAGCAAATTGGATTATATTTTCCATTTCTGGGAAGTTTATCTTCATTATTAAACAAGTCCCATTTGCCTGAATCAAGGTCCACGGTGAGTTAGGCAGAAAAGAATGTCTCTTCTAGACAACCACCAGGGGGTAGTCTGCATCTAATTTCATGGTAAGGGACTAGACCAGGCCGAGGAGGGTTAGAGAATGTGGGCTATTTAGGACCCATTCTTGGTTTTTAAACTTTGTAATCTAATTTTAGGTCTGCCTTCTACTTCGGGCATAAGGAAACTTCTCAAAGCAGTTTGCCTAATTGCATTTTGAGAGACTTCTTGATTCCTTTCTGCCCAAATGGCTTCTTAACATCTGCAGTGATATGATCTTTAAACCCTTAGAACCTCAATACTTTCACCCTCAGATAATAGTGAGACTAACAGGCCTATTTTCTTGGAGTCACCTACAAACCATAGATACTACTCAGAAAGGCGTAGAAAAAAATTGGCATTATGAGTGAATGCTGTCCTATCTTTCACTTTGTCACTGAAGGACAGTTAAAATGTGAGAAGCCAAAATTTAACTCCATAATTCTCAGAATATGACTTCCAATTTATCTGATTCATTCAGATGAATTCAGCTTCACTTTATTATTTATTTATTCTAACTTTTATTGATAAAATGAAATGGTAGAAAGTTTCAAATAGCATTGTAAGCTATAAAATTAAAAAAAAAATTTCTACTCTATACTCCCTAACAGTTCTTGTTTATCCTTCCAGAAGAAAGAATGTATAGGCAAACATACATATATATATATACACCATTTTTTAAATACAAGTGGGAGCATCTCATGTACACACATCTGTGCTTTGCCTTTTTCATTTTATTTTTACTATACATTTTTTTTTTGAGCTTCCCTTGAGAAAATGTCTTTACACTAATGTGTGAATATAAATGTAGACATAACTGTGAGGTCTGTGTTTATATGTATTTTAATTTTTTGTTAGCGTTATTAAGGCATAATATCTGAAAAATTTGACTTATTTAAAGTGTGCATGGTGATGAGTTTGGATATATGCACACAACAGTGACACAATCATCACAATGAAGGTTCTTAGCATATATTTGACCTTCAAAAATTTCCTTGTATTCTTCTGTGTTTTGTACGTGTATGTGTGGGAAGAACACTGAACGTGAGATCTGCTCTCTTCGCATATTTTAAAATGTACAATATCATATTATTAACTATAGGTACTATGCTGTACAGCAGATCGCTGGAACATATTCATTTTGAATACTAGAACTTTCTACTTATTGTACAATTCCCCATTTCCTGTATTTTTATTTATTTATTTTTTATTTTATTTGTTTTATTTATTTATTTTTTTATTGAATCATAGCTGTGTACAATAATTCAATCATGGGGTACAATGTGCGGGTTTAACATACAATCTGAGATATTTTTATCAACATGATTGACATAACATTTATGAGATTTTCTCATTTTTTTGATGATTATTACCAAACTGCCTGCCAAGAGATTGCTCCAGTTCCTACTTTCATGATCAAAATGTGAGAGTGCCTGTTTCTTTACACCATGGCCAGCATAGTACTTTGAAAACCTTTGATCTTTGGCGTTTTATTAAATAAAAAGTTGAATCTCACAAAATTTTCAACATGTTATGGGAGTACAAATGTTTTGGTTACATATATTGATTTTGTTATGCTTGACTCAGGGTTATAATTTTGCACACAGCCCAGATAGTGTTCACTGTACCCATTAGGTAGGTTTTTCCCCATGTCCTCCTGCTTGTTTCTCCTGCTTCATTTCTGCTGAGTTTTACTTCCCTTTGTGCACTTATGTGCTTATTGGTTAGTTCCAATGTAATAGTGAGCACGTGTGGTATTTGTTTTTCCATTCTTTAGATACTTTGCCTAGGATAAGCAGTTCCATCCAAATTGTTGCAAAAGGCATTAATTTGTCCTTCTTCATTGCTGTGTAGTATTCCTCAGTATGTATTTATGCCACATTTTGTCAAACCATTCATGAATTGATGGGTACTTGGGTTGATTTCATATCTTTGCAATTATGAAGTATGCTATAACAAACATTTGTGTGCAGGTGTGTTTTTGATAAAATAACTTCTTTTTCTTTGGGTAAATGCCCAGTAGTGGGATTGCTGGATAAGAAAGGAGGTATACTTTTAGTTCTTTGAGGAATCCCTGTACTATTTTCCATAAAGGCTGTACTAATCTATAGTCCTACCAAAGTGTATTACAATTCTTTTCTCTCTGCATCCATGTCAGCATCTATTATTTGTATGAGCTTTTAATAAAAGTCATTCTAACCGAGGTTAGGTGAAATTTCACTGTAGCTTTAATTTGCGTTTTCCTGATGATTAGAGATGTTGAGCATTTTTCATATGTTTATTGACTATTTGTTTATCTTCTTTTGTAAAGCTTCTGTTCATGTCTTTTGCCCACTTTTAAAAAAATTTTCAGACAAAGCCTCACTTTGTCTCCCTTAGTAGAAGGCAATGGCATCACAGCTCACAGCAACCTAAAACTCTTGTGCTCAAGTGATTATCTTGCCTCAGCCTTCCAAGTAGCTGTGACTATAGGCACCCAGCTATTTTTGAGACAGGGTCTCACTCTTGCTGAGTCTGGGCTTGCACCCGTGAGCCCAGGCAATCCACCTGCCTTGGCCTCTCAGAGTGTTAGGATTACAGGCATGAGCAACCGCACCTGGCCTGTCTGTTGCCCACTTTTTAACTGGGTTGTTTATTATTTTCTTGCTAATTTGCTTGATTTCATTACAGATTTTGAATTAAAATAGCCTGGTACTGGCACAAAAATCGAGACATAGACCAATGGAACAGAATAGAGAACCCACATCTAAAACAATCCACATAGAGCCAACTTATCTTTGACAAAGCAGACAACAGCATACACTGGGGAAAAGAAACCCTATTCAATAAAGGATGCTGGGAAATTTGGATAGCCACATACTGAAGAATGACACAGGATCAATATTACTCAGTACTCACTAAAATTAATTTAAAATGGATAAAAGACTTAAATGTAAGGCTGCAACCATAAGAATTCTAGAAGAAAATATTACGAAAACTCTTCCTGATAGTGGTCTAGGCAAAGAATTTATGAACAAGACCCCAAAGGCAATCATAGCAATAACAAAAATAAATAAATGGAACTTGATTAAATTAAAAATTCTGCATAGCTAAGGAAACAATCAACAGAACAAATAGACAAGTTATAGAGTGGGAGAAAATATTCACAAGACTATACAGAATATATCCAATAAAGAGCTAATAACGAGATACAACTTTTGACTCAATATGTCTTTAGTTATAAGTCAGTTTGAATATTGTCGGATTTATGGAGAAGCCTGGTATAATTCCTTTTCTCAATGTTCATCTGGATTGTTATGCTGCCTTACAGAACCTTTGAGCATAAGAGCAATATACAACCTTTGGGGTCAAAAATTATATTGTCATTGGTGTTGCGGATGACATTTAGAAGCTGTGTGTGAACATATTATTCCATTACAAAACTGTGTTGAAAGACAAGAGTACTTTTATTACTATAGCAGAAGAGAAACTATACATTCCATCTGGAAAGCACTTGATCAGCACTATAATACAACACAATGCATGCTCAGGAAAATGTGTGTATTTCCCTTTGAAATGGATTTTGCACCTTCACTCCTTAAGTCAAAACATTCCTCATAGTACATATACCATAGACTACAACAAACAGCTAGATATATTTTTGCTGACTTGTGTTTGAAAGTCTTCTGCAGCATTATTTTAGTCTTACAAAACAGCAAATTGGTCATAAGTAACATTTAGAAATATCTTTTTGGTAAGCAAACATTTTCATTCAGTATGTTCTTTGGCAATGTCTTTTATTTGAGCTGCTTGGCTTATAAACACTATTATACACAATTGTAGAAATCAGGAGACTGGCATTGTCTTTTATTTTGATAGAAGCTCCTCTCCATAGGTTGTATTTATTCTGGTGACAGACACTGTCAGTGACTGATGAGGGAATGTCAACTGTTAGTTTAAAAGGAGTGGGTGAAATACACCTTTAGATGTAAATACATTTAGGGTCAGTACATATTAAAAGAAATGCAGCAGTCATCTTCTAACAACTAATATAAAGAAAAATAAAGAAACAA
This sequence comes from Perodicticus potto, assembly GCA_963574655.1. Classification (NCBI taxonomy): domain Eukaryota; kingdom Metazoa; phylum Chordata; class Mammalia; order Primates; family Lorisidae; genus Perodicticus; species Perodicticus potto. Next base: position 12,217 of record CAUYRH010151061.1, read on the forward strand.
ATATGTATTTCATTAATATCATGAGTAAGTATTTTCAAAATGGCTTTCTTTTTTTTTTGTAGAGACAAAGTCTCACTTTATCGCCCTTGATAGAGTGCCGTGATGTCACACAGCTCACAGCAACCTCCAGCTCCTGGGCTTAGGCTGTTCTCTTGCCTCAGCCTATTTTTTTGTTTTGCAGTTCAGCCGCGGCCGGGTTTGAACCCACCACCTTTGGTATATGGGGCCGGTGCCCTACTCAATGAGCCACAGGTGCCGCCCAATATGGCTTTCTGAGTAGATGAGGAATAGCAGCCTCAGTGGAGGGAAAAAGTGATGGGATTAAAATGAAACTCATGGTATAATCTCAATGACTAAATAGAGTAATCTTACTTACATAGGGAGCTCCAATATAATGCTTCTGGTAATAATGGCAATGTTCCCTGCTATGTTTGAGGAGTATGTACCAATGGTATGTGCTAATCTCTAGGGGAACCCTATCCCCGTGCATTTTGTATCCTGTCCCCTGTGGCAAACAAACTTTAATATGGTCTCCGTGATCTCTATCTCCTAATGTTCACACCCTATGCATGCCTCCCGTACCTCTGAGTGGAATTGTTGACTTTTTTCTGATCAATGGAATATGGCAAAGAAGATGGGCTGTTACTCCCATGATTGCAGAATGCTATACAAAATTCTCTTTCTAGTAGACTTGCTCTAGAGACTCCCTTGCTGACTTTGAAGAAGCAAGCTGCCATATTGTGGGCTGCCTATGTGGGGAGACCCATATGGCAAGGGACTAAGAGTGGCCTGGGGAAGCTGAGGCCTTCAGTCCTATAGTTGCAAAGGACTAAATTCTGCCAACAACCATGTGAGCTTGGATAGGACCCCAAGCCTCAGATGAGATCATAGCTCTGGCTGATACCTTGATTGTAGCCTGTGAGACCAGAATCAGAGAACACGGAAATTATGAAGGAAAAAATGTATGTTGTTTTAGGCTGTTAAATTTGTGGTAATTTGCTATGCGGCACAGAAAAAAAATTTACCACTAGACAAAAAAATACAATCTGTAACATATTGTAGTTTCATCCAAAATATTCTCTGGGGGAAAATTATACTTCCATTGGTATTGTATAATATGCAGTGCCCATCACAGCAGAAGGATTACACTTTCTTGCCCTTTGAACTTGGAAGTAACTATATGATTTGCTTTGGCCAATGGAATGTGTTCAGAGGCAGAAACCTCAAGAGCCAGCTTGAGTTTAGTTATGATTTTCTTTTCTCTCTTCACCGCACAGTGTATGACCTATGTTGTTCTTTTAATGCAAACAAAAAAAAATTAAACTTTTTTTTTGTAAGCCACTGAGGTTTTAGGTCACTATCGCATAACCTAGTCTTTCCTCTGGAGAAGGAATAATTCTGTCAGGGACACAATCAGGTCAAGTTGCTAGGGAGAGTTTTTAAAATTTTGTCTTCTAACATTTTGCAGCAGGTTTTCTTTAGGTGGTTCATCTCATTGTGTTATCAGCCTTTGGTGATTGCTTCACGTATTTTCTCCTGTGTCTTCCAGAAACAGAATCTGGTCTGGTAAAGTAGTCAAGCGGTGGTTGCACATTGGTAGGACTCTCATCTGGAAAATCTTCTCTTTCCAGACAAGTGAAGGAAGGATGAAGTGTACTACTCAAGTCCCAAGGAAAAGGCTCTTTCTGTGGGCTTATTTTTGAATTCACCTCCTTATTTTTCTTAAAAGAAAAATTTCAAAGAACAAAATCACGATTGAGTCTAGGGTGAAATGGCCAAAGAGGCCATTTGGTCTGCCTTTTGCTGAGAAAAGGGATTCCTAGGATAATAAATGGCACAGTAAGTACATCAGAGTGAGAAACTAAGACTTCACGGTAACAATGTTTCTTTTCCCAAAGTGTCTATAATATTATGAACCCTAAAGATTTAGTTATGTTCAATAGCTGGTAAAGGATTTAGGTATTTTTAGGTTCCTAGAATTTCATTGCTTGCTGTTGGTAATTAAATATTTAAGGATAAAAGAGTAGAGGAAGGCAAGTGGATGTGTTTCTCTCAAATGCTACCTTAAATAAATCATTTAATGCAGAACAAAACATTTTCAGAATTTGTGTTGTTGTCTTAGCATAGAATGATCACTATTTCTAAATTCCTTTGGGAATATTTTAACGTGAAATAGGATAGATTCATTTCTACATGAGGCTTAATTTTGACTAATACCAACTTAAGATCTCCTGAATCACACTACTTGGGTTTAACTTCTTACTCTTACTTCTTACTTTTATTTTTACTTTTATAATTTTCTTTCTACCCCAGATGTATTAAAGTCTAGTTTTTGAATAAAATTTGTTTGAAGAACCAGAAAAAATAGTTTTTCACTTTGTATGGAACCAGAAAAAACCTATGTAGTCAAGGCAATTTTCAGTCATAAAAACAAAGCAGGAGGTACCACTTTACCACACTTTAGGCTATATTACAAGTCCACAGTGAGCAGTATGGTATTGGCACAAAAAATAGAAATATTGACATTAGGTACTGAATAGAACAGCAAGAGATGAAACCTGTCCCTTATAACCATATGATCTTTGCTAAACCAAATAAAAGCATACACTGAGAAAAAGAATCCCTCCCTATTCAATAAATGGTGCTGGGAGAACTAACTAATGACATGCAAAAGACTGAAACTGGACCCACACCTCTCACCACTTACAAAAATTGATTCAAGATGCATAAAAGATTTAAATCTAAGGTGTGAAACAATAAAAATCATATAAGAAAGTGTGGGAAACTCTTGAGCTTATGGGCCTGGAGGAAGATTTTATGAAGAAGACTTCAGTGTCAATTGCAACAGCAACAAAAGTAAACAATTAGGACTCAATTAAACTGAAATGATATTTGCATGTTACCAATCTGACAAAGGTTTGACAACTAGGATCTATACACAACTGAAATTAATCAATTAAAAAAAAGAACAAACAATCCCATCTATCACTGGGCAAGAGACATGAACAGAACCTTCTCTGAGGAAGACAGCTGAATGACAGACATATGAAAAAATATTTAATCAAAACCACCCTGAGATATCACCTAATCTCAGTAAGATTAGCCCACATCATGAAGTCCCAAAGTTGAAGATACTGGTGTGAATGTGGAGAGAGGGGAATACTTTAACACTCTTGGTGGAAATACAAACTAATACAGCCTCTTTGGAAAGAAGTATGGAGAAACCTCAAGGAACTCAAATTAGTCTCCCATTTGATCCCCAAATTGCACTACTAGGCATCTACCCAAAAGAAAAAAGATAATTTTATCATACAGACATTTGCACTGGATTGTTTATTGCAGCTCAATTTACAATTGGCAAGATGTGGAAACAACTTAAATGCCCATCAATTCAGGGATGGATTAATAAGGTGTGGTATCTGTTTACCATGGAATACTATTTAGCCATAAAAATATGGTGACATCACATCTTTTGTATTAACCTGAATGGAGTTGATAAATATTTTTATTTATACATTCTTCTTAGTAAAGTATCATAAGAATGGAAAAGCAAATGTCCAAAGTACTCAATTCTAATATGAAGCCAGTAAATGATCTAATTCATGCCCACAGAGGAGAAAAACTCATTTTAATTCAAGTTAGTGGGAGGGAGAATGAGGAAGGGGGAGAAAGGGGCAGGGGAGTTTTGGGTTCTCCCACGTAAAGGCACAATGTAGGGGTGTGGCACACTTTTTGGGTGAGGGACACAACTACAAGAGGGATTCCGCCTAACAAATTCAAATATTGTGACCTGGTTGTTTGTACCCTCACATTAACCTGAAATTTTAGAAAAGTATATATTTAAGATATATAATATAATATTTTGATATTTGTATACATTACAAAATGATTAACAGTTTAGCTAATTAACATATCCATTGTTTCACTTGGCTACCATTTGTGTTGTGTGTGCTGAGAACATTTAAGATCTACTCTCGTAGTAAACCTTAAGTATACATATGGTTAATAATACTGTATTGTTTACTCTGCCATTTAATTGGCTGTGTGACTTTGGGTAATTTTCTTAAATTCTCTGTGACTCAGTTTCCTTATCTGTAAAATATACCTATCTCCTATGGTTTTTGTGAGAATTAACTAGTATCTGTAAAGTGCCTGCTTAGTAAGCCTAACCTGCCCTTATTATTGCCACCTGGGCTTCATGATAGCCCTGATTCTGACAATATTATTGAACAGGAGACTTCAGATATCCAAATTACCATTTCATTCATTTTCAGCTCTTTTACTGTGCTGCCAGATTGGCTATATCACACATGGACTATATCACACATTTATTAGAAGAACTGTAGAAATAACAGCTTTCTTTAAGACTCCTTTCTTGTTATAGTCCCACCTACCAGCTGTTTGCTCTCTAGCAACAGTTGGAAACTACCAAAAAAAAAAAAAAAAAAACCCAAATATGCTAGTGAAAGGAGAAATTTTTGCTTCAGATGCCATTACCTACTTTCTTGGCACCAGCCCATGAGGTGAGCTGACTTTTATTAGGTGGCTATCAACTAAAGGCAAGGGTTCTGCACCATGCCTATTCATTGTTAGCAGCTCTGCCCAGCTGCACAGCATAATAAAACTTCCTTCTAGGCAACAGTGCTGGCCCGGGGACAGGACAGAATTGGTAATTAATTGGAGGAGGCTGAGGAGAACTGACTAGGCATTTGGGGTGGGCAAACCATCTAAAATATACTGCAAAACAGAGTGTCAATATCAGACTGGCTCAACGTAAGATTAAAGTTTGAGAGGTTTCTGGTCCAGGTGGATAGGGTTTGTGTCAAGTATGGTTTAGGATGACCATGATTCTTACTGCTTTTTTGTTTGTTTGTTTGTTTGTTTGTGAGATAGAGTCTCACTCTGTCACCCCCTGTAGAGTGCTCTTGTGTCATAGCTCACAGCAACCTCTAACTCTTGGGCTCAAGCGATTCTCTTGCTTCAGCCTCCTGAGTAGCTGGGACTACAGGCTTTGGTATCTACCATGTCAGAATGGAAGATTTGACTGAAATAAAATGAAAAATATAGAAGGGTATCTCACTTCTGGAGAAAAAATTCTATGGAGGAATTAGGAGAAAGGGTCAGGATCATAATTATCCAGGACAGGAGGCTGAGCTGAATTACCATCACGGATGCTGTAGGGGTGGGGGAGGGTGTAAACTAGAGAGCCTGTAGCTCACAGATCATTTTGGGACCAAGAACATCATTCACTCAGGGATGTACCCATATACCAAAGAGACACTCAGAAAAGACTACCAGGCCTGACTGTCTGTGAATTTCGAAGAGGAAGAAATTGTTACTGGCAGCTTGGGTGAGGCTGAGAGAGAGACAAACAAAGTTTAAACCTGTAATGCATCATTTTATTTGCCTTCTCAAAGCAGAGCTTTTTTCTTTTTAAAGGGTCAAAAGCACAACTCCCTCCTACCATCAGCATCCAGCTGTTTGCTGGCATGTGTGGGAATGGAAATCTGGGAGGAGCTGGTCCTTGTCCACATTAGCACATATAGTTGCACTTTCTCGTATCTAGAAAATAAATCACTGTTAAAGCCTTATCCAAAATTAGACTTAAATAGCAAGATGTTTTTACAACCAGTTTTAATGTCTAAGTCATTAAAGCCAATTTAATTAGCAATTATGGGTAATTACAACTATTATCAAATTTATAAAATCCTATTACATTTACGTCGGAGATTTAAGGAAAATGGTGGTTAAAACCTTCCATCTTAACAGTATGGCTCAGAGATGACATAATGCACCTAATATGTTTCTTAAATTTGCCTCATCAATTTTTCCTGTAATATGAAGACATTTGTTTCGGTTGATAAAATAGTAGGTATCAAGATCAGATTCTTTTAAGTTAGTTAAAAAAAATTGTGTCAAAAATAATACTGTATGGGATTTAAGATATTTTATTGTTTGTCAAGGAATGAAAAAATTCAACCTCTGACTTGTGGGATTTTATCTTTCTTTGAACCTATACCAGTTGTAAAAGAAATGTATATGGAAGTTATTTAAACATATGTGTTCTAACTAAAGTCTGAAATTGGTGATTTTTGACAATAAATAGCAAAATTTATAATTAACTTAAATAGTTGGCTAAGAGTCAAAGTGTCACACATAAAAAAAGTCACTTATTGCAAGCTGAATAATACCGCTATTAGCCAAATGATGCATTATATGGCCAAATATAGACGTGGTCATTCGCCAAATGAAACAACTAAAATCAACATTATCTAACAAATGTTACTTCATTTGAAATTCAGACTACCTCTCATAACATTTTGGTGACACTGGTTTTAAGCAAATGTGGAAATAGTTTTTGAAATATACTTCTCTTTTGCATTTCTGAGTATTTGATCTTCTGACTAGTCTGATTTATTCATTTGGTTAATGTAATTATTATTTAGTTTTTGATTAACAAAATACTATTTTGAACAGAGAATAATTATGAAAGATAGAATTTATCAAGAGATATATTTATTTAAAAAATTCACTTAGTATTTTTAGTGTATACTTTCATTTGCTTTTCTCTTTTTCACTTTTCTAATAGAACCCTGATTTAATTCCTTTTCTCCACTGGGCCATGTGCCTTAAGGGAGATATGGTCCTGTACCAGCCTGAGGATGACTCATGACTGGTGTCTCCTTCCCTTCCCCAAAGACTGATTTACACACATGATGTACTTCTGAGAAGTGAGATGCTGTAAATACTTTTGATCAAGACTTTTCTTGCTGTAAAAAGTCACCAGAATATTGTTTTGGCTATTGCAATAGAACCTCTGTAAGTTGACCACCTCAGGGACTGTAACAAACTGGTCAACATACAGAAGCGGTCAACATAAGGAACTAGGCCTACTGTACTGATTTTTTTTTTTTTTTTTAAACTTGTTCTTCATTTACATTTATTTTTTTTTTCTTTTTTATTAAATCATATCTGTGTACAATAATTCAGTCATGGGGTACAGTGTACGGGCTTCAGATACAATCAGAGATATTTTCATCAACCTGATTGTGATAGCATTCAAGAGACTTTCTCATTACTT
>CAUYRH010151062.1:0-29046 GCA_963574655.1 Perodicticus potto
GTATCTCAAGAATGGAAGAAAAAGTATCCAATGTACTCAGCCCTACTATGAAGCTAATTTATAGCTGTCATATGAATGGTATAACCCAACTATAACACAAGAATATAGGGAAAGGGGCAAGGGTAGGGAGGGGAGAGGGGAGGATGGGACGGAGGAAGGGTAATTGGTGGGACCACACCTACAGTGCATCTTAGAAGGGTACAGGCGAACGTTGCTAAATGCAGAATACAACTATCTTCAAATAATAATGAAGAAATTGCCAGGAAGGCTATGTTAACCAGTCTGATGAAAATAGTTAAGATTGTATATGAAACCAGCACATTGTACCCCTTGATTGCACTACTATACACAGCTATGATTTAATGATAAAGATAATAAAATATAAATAAATAAATAAAGAGACACAACTTTCTACAAATAATATTGCTAATAATAGAAGCTAAATAACATCAAATTCTTAGAAAGTATAAGAAAAAGGGAATCCAGATAGAAAGCTGACAAAAGTACACATGAGCTCATACAATGTGATGAATAATTTGGCATTATTCACAACAGGGCTGGTAACTCAGAGAATCTTTCATACAGGTTCATAAGGAGATGTGGACAAGGATGTTTAGCATTGTTTGGAAAGCAGGATTTACCTCTAGAAGAATGGATACGTAGAACTTGACAAGTACATGTGACAGAATACTATGAAAACTATGTAATAGTCAGAAGCAATAAACCAGATATTGTTATGCCAAGTAGACATAAACAGTTTTGTAAAGCATAACATTGAGAAAAAGAAAACAACAGAATCTGATTTACAACTCTATTTCATTTATGTAAATTTTTTAAAAACACACCCAACACCATACATTTTCCAAGTTACAACAATATCTAAATAAACATATTCAAGGAGCCTAGGAAGTTCAGTTATTGCATACAGCAGAATGAATGTCTAAGAGGTGAAGTGGGAACTCTCAGATGGTGTCTAAGTGGGCATGAAAGGGAAAATAACAACAAAGCAAAATAAAACCAAAGAGGGGTTGTGCACAGAATAAAGTGGATAGCATGCCACCAAAGGAAGTGAAGAGGAATCCAACTCCTTTCTGGGTAGCTGAGCCACACACACACAGATAAACAATCAGTCCTTGGGTATTTGGATGAACCAGCTATAATCTATCAATGCTTCTGATTTTACAGCCTTCATTTTATCAACTTGACTGTGAAGCTATCAGAGGGGACTATCAAAAGTTTTTCTGATTTCAAAGAATAATACGGAATACCTTTGGGCTATCAAAATACCAACAAAATCTTTAATAAGGTGTTGTTATTGATATGACTTATTATTAGTGACCAAGTTAGCTTGATAGGAAGGACTGGTATCAGTAATTATCAAATTCTTTCCCAAATCTTCACAAATAAAACACTACTTAGTTATCGTCTCAAATTGTTCTTCTTTTTTTTACATCAAGGTTAAGGTAAGTAATTCCTACTATCTCTCTTTTGAAAATTCAGTCACATTTTTCCAGATTTGCCCTTTTTGTGCCTCTCTCATTCTTCAAAAATTCTTGAAAACTAGGACAATGATAATAACAACCTTAAAAGGACAAACATAAGATAAATTCTGCAAATGTCTTTAGAACTCTAAAATATAATCCATCTGGGCTTAAGTGGGTATATGTTTTTAAAGTAGTGTTGTTATATTTTGCAAACTCATCAATATATATTTTAATAATAAGGTATTGATTAGTTGCAGTAGATCATAGCCCTTGTAAAAGGATTTAGTGATTTAGAACAATAAATTAAAATATAAACATAACATGGAGATGAAACTAGTAGTGGAAGCTGCAACTATATTCAATCGTCAGCTGACTTTATTTAAAAGAGATTTAATGGTGATGCAGTAAGAGCCAGAGATGTGAATTCTAGTTCCAAATTGTCCACTAATGACCTTTACCTGTAAAATGGCGCACTATTTATCAGGATCAAATGAGATAATGGATGTGGAATATTCCTGTAAACTGCAGAGTAAAAAGTAAATGGATATTTTAATTTTTATTTCTAAAATTGTGTCCAAAGAAATGGAAGGGTATATTAGCTAAAGTGCTTCTGCTTACCTATAAGAAGCAACCCAATTCTAACTAGCTTACGCAATAAAAAGAATTTATTAGTGCACTGTCTGAAAAAGTCTGAAGGGAGAGTGGATGCTGTGGGTTCAGACATTGTAGGCAGGGACCACTTACTCTCCCTTTGCTTTTTAGATCCGGCTCCTCAATAGTTCTCCACCTTCATGGTTGCTAATGGCATTTAGAGCTACATGTTTCCTGCTACAAATTTGGAAGAAATGAGATCTGCGACTCCAGGAGTTTAGATAAAATCTCTAAAACTAAGTGTCTTTGGTTCTGATGAGTCGAGCTTGGAATATGTGCGGGTCACTATCATCGCTGTGGCCAGGAGCATGGGACATACTGATGGGCTTCGGCAAATAGGAACTGTGGCCCACACGCCACTTTGCATTATCGCAAAGGGAATATGCACATGTCTCCAAGAAACAGATGCTGGAGGGCCCAGCCGCACAGGCAAACTACAGCGGATCTCTGGGAGAAAAGATAACGTTTACGCTAGACGTCCTTTCAGCTCAGAATAAGGCAGCCAACCTTGCTAATTGAGGGCCAAATCAGCAGGAAAAATCCTAGATTTAACCCATTAATAACTTTTTTCATCCCTAACGCTCCTCATATGGACTGAATTATATCCCCCCCTAATTCATACATTGAAATCCTAGCCACCAATATGACTGCAGTTGGCGATAAGGCTTATAGGAAAGTAACTAAGTTTAAATGAGGTACCATGTGTGGGGCCCTGACCCAATAAAATTAATATCCTTATAAGAGGAGACACCAAAGAGCTTCCCTAGACCCCTTTTCAGTCGTGTGGAAGAGTCATGTGAGAAAACAGTTAGAATGCAAACATCTGTGAGGCAGGAAGAGAGCTCTCCCCACAAACCAGCTTTATGGCACCCCAACTTTGGGCTTTCCAGCCTCCAGAACGAGTAGTTCCAGAAGCAGGACATTCCTGTTGTTTCAGCCACCCCGTCTGCGGCAGACTGCACAGACCAACGCGGTTCTTCTTCCCGTGTTTTTCTCCGTATACTCCCACAATCTGGTTTCTCAACTCAGAGGCTCAAAAAGTCATGTGCACTCGGGCTTTTCATTTCCCAAAATGCTTTTCTTTATCAGCTTCCTATGATGAGGCTCTCCCCCAATATTCTAGTAAAATATTCTGGGAAATATTATGTATGTTTCAATCCTAATCCTACACAATCATTTAGAACCATGTAACTTTATTGAATGCTCCCTTCCTCTCTCATTCTTTTCGAATCTACAACCCAAATCTTAATTTTTCTCTTGCCCTCTGGCTCACTTCAATTTTCTTTCCTGATTCCTCTGCTTTAGCAATAAATGCTGACATGTTTCCAGCCTCTTTTCATGTTCTTATCCTGTTGTTACTCCCATTCTCAAGGACTTCGTACTGCCACTGTGCTGATGACTGCATTGTATCAATCCACCCACCTTTCCTCATACACTCAACTTCCTACCAGGCATCTCTAAGTCAATGTCCATGGAGCCCTCAAACTCAATACTCAAGACAAAATGTATTGTTATCCTTATATCTACCTCTGAACAAAAACAAAGCCCAGGTACAGTCTAGATAAATGGTGCCACTAAACCATGCAACTACCCAGGACAGAGACCCCAGGGTTATGCTAACTCTTCTCTTTCACCTCCCCCATCAATTGGTAACCTCATTCTATCTTTAACATCCTTGTTCACATCCCCTGATGTGTGCCCTACATATCATCCCAGACTAGCACTCTCTTCCCCCATGTGGTCTCTCTGCTTCCCTTTGGGTATCATCTGCACACTTAATGCAAAAAAAAAAAAAAAGAAAGAAAGAAAGAAAATAGGAAAAAATCTGATTCTATCATCACTCTACTTAAAACCCTTCCATGTTCCCCGTCCTAAAGCAGATAAACTAAACTTGACCTAAAGGGGTTGGAATGCTATGTGATGTAGTAGACAGCATCCTCAACAGCTCCACCTACATCAGGGAGCAGATGAAATATTATAGTGGGTTTGGTCAAGATCCAGTTCCTTTCTAAACTTTCTATCTACCTCTAGCACTTCACCTCGGTGGCAGAACATATCATTATTTCATTTGTTGCTCACAAAAGCTTTATGAAATATCTTCTCCTATTATCCCCATCTTGTAGATAAGGAAACTGAAGGACAGAGAGGTGAAGTAGCTCACTGGAGACCACAAAAGTAACAGAGCAGTCAAATAAAGTATGGTAGCCTAACTTGAGAGTCTAGTTTTTTAACCATCCATCCAAAAGGATGTATTTCTCAATCCAGGCATCATTAATCTTCCTAAACATAGGTCAAAAATTACATTGAAATTATTGTTGTATGTATATGTATTTTTCTGACATAGGTTTTCAAAGATTCTCAAAAGAACTCATGACACAAAAACCAAGTGAATAAAAAGAAGAAAAAATCCTTCTACATAACTGTCATTTCTAGAGGCTGTAAAATGACTTCCAGGAAACTTCCTTGGGAGGCCTTGCAGGTTATAAGACTCTGGAGCATTTTATTTTACCATAATCTGCTCATTTAAAAACTCATCACCTCTATAAAGTCTTCTCTGTATTAATTAAACTTCCTCCCAACAGGATATAAACATAGTCCTGGCAAGGCAAGTCGTGGCCTGTCCAGAAAGGTGCAAAAGTCAAGAGTCCCTCTAGCTCAGATCGGTAGAACATACAAGTGCAGGAAAACAAGCTTACCTTCGACAAAGGAGGTAAATGAAAAGAAGTCCAGCCTGACTCATGAAGATTTCCGTCAGGTAATGAAGTCCTCAGGCTGAAGCCCAGTCATTTCCAGGGAAGGCTGAGTCACATTTCGATTCTTCCAGGTACAAGTTTCCTCAGTTGAGGTGGTCATCTTCTCCAGGCCTGAATATTTGCAAAGTGCCCTGCTTGCCTTGATTAATGACTTTCTCCATAAAGCCAGTCTTAGGGATGACATGACAAAGCTCCTCTGTCTCTGTATGTTAATGGTACAGTGGGACCATTAACGGTTGGCAAGTATCCCAAAATGACTCTGGAAATGCAGAGGAATTCTAATGAAATGTAAAACATTCATCAAAAAGGAACACAATACATTTTTCAAACCTAATATTCGGTACTTCCACATAACAAACACTATACTATTCTTCTTCAGAAAATGTAAATGTTTTCCCTGGAAGAAAAAAAGATCCTTTCAAATTGTCTTCATCTTTTCTGTATTTTCTAAATTTTAGGTTATAAATATGTACTATAGTATTGTTACAAGGGAAAATAATTCATTAGGTTTTTAAATTTTTCTAAAGTCATATGCTCTCATAGTTGCCGTAAGTATTTCATTATGAGATCAGCAGGAAGATGTGTTAAAATGCAGACCTCCTGAATAAGCATCCATAGTACTGGGGTTAGAATCTGAGAAAGTGGTATCCAAAAGTTCAGAAGTTCATGTCAAGCACTCTTTCTTATAATGGACACAGCTGATTGCCCACCTAATAAATGTACCCAGCTTTCCATTAATAGCGCCTATATTTTATTTGAAGAGTCAAGTCTTTCCCATATTTTTTTAGAAAAAGCTAAACCCTCTTCTCATTCCGTCGTGGTCCTTAGTTGGTTTTAGTCAAGTGTAGGTTCAAGGGTGGACAAGTGACCTGTGTAGTCCAATTAGGGTTGATCTCAGAACTCTTGCTCAAAATGTTGAGGCATAAGCCTTCTGTATCTGACCAGAACTGAATAAGAACCCTATAGTCCCAATACCTATGACAGACGTATTAAAGCCATGAAGGGAGCCAGACTTAGGAGGAAAATGACACCATGGAGGTCAGAGGGGGGAGATGGATAGAAATTGAGTCCTTGGTGCTTACTGCTGGATTCACCAATCATGGAGCCTTTGTTGCCTCCGGATCCTCAGGTACACAGAAAAATAAATCCTCTTCATCAAAAGGCCAGTTAAATTTAGACTTTCTATTCCTTGCAACATGATGTCCCAGCTGGTGTGCAACTCCTACAGTTCTTGATTTCAGCTCCAACACAGTGCATCAGCTGATCCAATTTAAGTCCTACATTTTTTTGGCATACTAAGATCAGATTCTAACTATCCTCATGGCAATCAAGTGACATTTACTTAAAAAATAAAAATAAAAAGCTGGCCAAGCTTGGTAGCACAAGGCTATCGTCCCAGCTACTCAGGAGGCTAAGGCAAGAGGATTGCTTGAGCCCAGGTGTATGAGGTTGCTATGGGCTATGATGACACCACTGCACTCTGGCCCCAAAACAGAATGAACTCCAGTCTCAAAAAAATAAAATTGATTCAATAAGCTCAATTACTTTCTCCCTATCAATGATCATAACCTGCTTTAACAAGATCCTGGATTTAATGTTTCATACCTCAAAACTGTCTCTAGACTGTACTTCAGCCTATTTCTGAGATCTGTGTTTAAACATACAAATATGAAGCAGTAATTCCACTTTTAAGTATCTGTCCTAAAGAAATGAGTTCATACATCCGCCCAAATCCTAATTTGTAAGAATGCTCACGGCAGCTTTATTCTAAATAGACAAAAATTGGAAATAGCCCAATTGTCCACCAACAGTAGAGTGAATAAGTAATAGTATATTACCAGTAGTAGAATACTTCTCAGCAACAAAAGAATAAACTATTGCTACACAGAAAAACATAAATGAATTTTACAAATACAATGAAGGGCAAAAGAGGAACGACCCAAAAACACATAATGAATAATGATCTCATTTATGAGTGATGACTGTGAATATGAATATGAAGTTCAAGAACATGGAAAAGTTCTTTACATGAGAACTTGTAAAAGAAGATAGAAACCAGAATCATAGTTCTCCACAAGAAGTATGTGGTATTGACTTAGAAGAGGCAGGACTGGGGTATTGATCTCGGTGCAGTTACATGGGTGTGTGTATGTGTGTATGCATGTCTGTGTGTGTCTATATATACACATCACACACACAAACATACATATATACATATGTGTAAACATTCATGAATTTGTACTTTTTAATTCTGTATACATTATATATATAATACCTCTGTAATACATTTTTAATAAGTTGAAAGAATTTCAGGTTCATTTTATATTTGTAATTGAACATAAGAGAATACAGTGAAAATTATACCAGAGTCTAAATGTCATAGTTAAAAGGAACAATACCCAGATGATCAAAAATCATTTTACAACAAAGACATTTGCACCAGAATGCTTATTCCAGCCCAATTCATAATTGCCAAGACATGGAAACAGCCCAAGTGCCCATCAACCCATGAATGGATTATCAAATTGTGGCATATGTACACCATGGAATACTACGCAGCCATAAAGTAGATGGAGGGCTTCACATCTTTTATGTTTACCTGGATGGAGCTGGAACATATTCTTCATAGTAAAGTATCTCAGGAATGGGGAAAAAAGTATCCAAAGCACTCAATACTATTATGAAACCAATACATAATCACCTACACCTTCATGTAAATGGTAAAACATAAGTATAGTCCAGAAATTAGGAGGGAAGAGGAGAAAGAGGGGATGGGGGGAGGCTGGGAGAAGGGGAGGTATTTAGGGAACCCTCACCTAATGTTCATAATGCAATGGTACATTTCAAAACTATTAAGAAAAGAGTATAATTGTCTTACCACAACAAGCAAGTAAGTGAGGTGATGGATGTGTTAATCAGTTTGATGTAAGCATTTCACATTGTATACCAAAAAAGTACACTGAACCCCAAAATGCATCAATGTGCAGTTATGATTTAATAAAAAATAATAAAAAGAATAGTTCCCTTATTTTATAAATGAAGACAGGGAGCTCAGCGTGATTAAATTATATAACCAGTGGCCACTTCTCTTGTTAGCCATAGAGCTAAGCCAATGTTTTCATTGCCTCGTTCCTCCTGGGCTACACTAAATCATGGGAATGAAGGAGGTATAGAGAGATGGCAGGGGAGCCTGTCAGGAGCAAAAGGGGTTTTCTCTCTTCCATCCTCCGCTCTGTCTTTTCCCCAGATCCTTTCCTTGATTTCTCCCACATTAATTACTGACTTCTCCCACCTTTCCTGGGCTTCATTCTTCCCTTCATAACCATTATTCCCCCCATGCAAATACAATTCTATGTTAGTGGATCTCAGATGATAGAAACCAAAAAGTAGGTAAGCACAAAGCAAGTTTCTTTAAAATGAAATTAATATAGCTGTACATGTATTTACATAGTTTATTTCCAAAAAGAATTGTAGTCAGTTTCAAAAACGCATATATTACAAGGTGATGAACAAAAAACTGAGGAAACCAATGTGAAGGGAAAATCAGAATTGAAGGAATAAGAGGATTCATGAGAAGAAGTCAGTGCTTTAGGGAGATATTTTCTTTTCTGCTTCTAAAACTTGAGTATCAAAGTCAGAAACTGCTGCTGTAACTGCCTCTCTAGTGAAACCTCCATTGCAGAAGTATCCAGAAAAGGAAGGGATGACTCTAAAGATCTTTTTATTTTTACAATGAATCAAGAAAAATAGAAACCTTCTTGAGTTTTATTAGGTGGGCTTGAATATAAACTTAAGAAGTATGAAATCATGCTCACAATTTAAATAACAAAGCTGCTTCTCGGGTGCAGTTGAGCTGTAAAAAAAAAATTAGAAAACATGTTCTGCCCAGAGACAAGTTGCAAAGGGCTCCTCCCCCAACACCACTTCAGAAAGCCTTGGGATACAAGCCGCAGATTCTAGCATGTCAATCAAGCTGCCATATGGTGAGCCTCTACTATGTTTAAAAAATGATGCGCAGAATACAAAATATATTAAAATTGGGTTGTGGGGAATAAACCACTACTCTGAATGTTGACAACACAGAAGCCAGGAAATGCACATTTTAAATATTCTCATTTTACTGTTCATTCATCCAAGTCTCATGTATATCACCAGCACCCTAGAAAACAAGCAGAGTTAAAAGGACAGCCTGCTACTATTGTACTATTTAGAGCAGCAGATTATAACCAAGTCATTAATGGCTGTCTTCACTACTGTTGTCTGACTAACCTCAAATAAAATGCCTTTTTTTAGTTAAATGAAAATTAAGGCTTGTGTTTTGTTTTTCACTCTGAAAAATAAAACTGAAAACAAAAATAGTATTTGAAGACTATGAGTCCTTGAATCTTACAAATACTTAAAAACTCTACATAGTCCTTGAAGAACTCAAGGTCCCTTTGTAGAGAAAAGTGGGTTCAGGTGTGGATTAAATGAACCCAGGCATTCTTTGCAGTCTGTAGCTTCTTCCACACAATTACAATTCCCCAGGTAGACCATGGTTCAACCTTTAGATCATTTATATGATCTCTTAATTTAAAATTATGTTTGTAAATTTTTTTTTAATTATCTTGGTAGTTAACATTTGGGACTCTGTGAACAGTTGGATTTGGGTTTCAATTCCAGCTTGAAAATGAATTAGTGATGTAAGATCAGGCAAGTTGCTCAATTTCTCTCAGCTCCAATGTCCTTGTTTATAAAGTAGTATAAGAACATTAAATATTAAATCATATTATGAATACATTATAATTCTGTATAATATATGTCTATAAATAAACTATAATTAAATATTAAACAATACAAAAACTTTCCTAACAGGCTTGTGGTGAGGCTGACATGGTCGGGAGTGCAATCACTCTTAACGTGAACACCATCACCTGCGTTATCCTATTCATTACTACCATTATAAAGTATTTCAAAAGGGGCAAATCTTCATTCCCTTAGAAGAAAATTATTCCCATCCCGAGGAAACAGACAAGGGCCATTTATGAACATAATTAGTAAAGTAGTAAAGGCCAGTTTGGCTGGACTCAAACTTCTATACGTACATCTTGTGGGTGGTGCTGAAATGAAATGTAAAGCAAGTACATCATCGAGTCTAAGAATTTGTAATAAATAGTAAAAGGCTGGGGACAAAGATGTGCATGCCGCAGAGCAGGCTCAGGATTCTCCGAGAAAGATGAGCAGAGCTTGCACAGCGCAAGGGAGACGGCAGACCCACACAGAGGAAGGCCACTGGCTCGGGTTCAGTGTCGAAAAGTCAGCACCTCTTCCTTAGAGAGGAGACTAAGTTTGTAGTAGGATTTGCTACGTGCCTTTCTGGTGTGTTGTTACTGTGTTTAAAAGCGTTTACAGTCAGTGTAAAGGGAGCTGCTAGCTGGCAGAGTTCAAGGACAGGAAAACATTCTAGAAGACTGACAGCCGTGTATCTCATTCTAATTTTAGAGTGGTCACTCTCAACTAATCTTTGTATTGTTATAAGAATATTCCAAGATTTTTTTTCAAAAAATCTGAGTGTTTACAGTTGGACAATTGGGTCCCAATGAACTGAAGATCTTTTATAGCCCTGGAGTCAGGGAAAGCTGGTAAATTACCTGCTTCGTGCTTCCAGACAATGCACGTGATCACATAAACTGCTTTCTTCAGCTCTGAAATCAGATGAATCCTATTAATGACAATCAGACTAAAGTCATTTTTTAAGACACTTAATATTTAAAGCTGCGTTATGTAGCACTTCCTGGAAAGCCCAAAATACATGTAAATCTCCTAGTGAGCAGAAGCCTTATCTATTTTACTAGCAATGATGCATACTAACAAGTTTTCCAAAAATAGCAAAAACCAGAAATTACTTCTTCCTGGAGCTGTGGGGAATATCATTTGTACTGTCTTCCATGAATAATTATCTGACAGTGGAAGTACTCAGGAAACACTGGCCCCGACCAGCAGTATTACAGAAATCATCATCATGAAGAGTTCTTGAGGCCTGTTGAGCAGGCCGTCCCTAACCTCAGAGATCAAGGGAAGGAAAATTCTTCATTCTCAGAGCCTGACAGCATGCACATCCCAGCCTCTTATCCAAACTCTTCTTGCAGCTCTGCTGCAGACACCACTGCCCAAGCCAATCCCTGGCTAATTGTTCCCGTAACATTAAAGGGTAAATGATGGTGTCAGGACCAACAACATTCACTGACACTGGTGAATGCTTATTATGTGTCAAGTACTTTTATAAGTGCTTTACTCTATACTAAAACATTTAATTTTCCCCACAAGGCTATGAAGTAGATACTCTTCCGATACGTATTTTATAGACAAGCTAGCTGAAAAGTTACATAACATGTAAAAATTTTATGTAGAAAAGTTACATAACAGTCAAGGCCGAGCTAACGAGAGACAAAACAAAGATTTAAAATTGAGCTTTGGACTCTAGAGCCCACGTTCTTGACCATCACTGGACAGCCTCTTGGAAAACTGAATGTCCTCCTCGATGTTCATTTTCCCAGTTCTCAGAAGCTGCTCTGGTTTCTAAGCTAGCACAGCATGAATAAAAAGGGAGTGGGGAAGAGACGAAAAGCTCTGAAGAGAGAGAAATAAGAAAGAATTAACAAGTAATCCTTTCGTTTAATTTCTACTAAATACAGCTCTTCTTCCCTTAAACACTTTCTTCTAAGAGAAGAGGACAAATTTTAATGGGAACAAGGAAGAGAAAGGACAAGAGAGCAAGAAAATTGTTATCTGTAGATGACTCCCTAAACGTATGGCATTTTTAGCAGTATTTGAAGCTGTAAGAAATTCAGTGAATGTAATTCCGCACAAACTCACTCGCTGTTAATCTGCTGAGTGCTTGGCCAGAGTGTTCTTTGCAGCTTCTTGTTATCTTTCCAAGAAAAGTTTTTGAACCTTCCTGTGTCCCTATTACCAAGGGGCAATACAGGAAGAGGCAGATGGCGTGCACACTTTCAGGGGGAGAGAAAGAGAACAAACGACCTACTCATTGATTTGGCAAATATTTGCGGTGCATTTTCCATATGCCAGGAATGAATGCCAAGGAACTAAAGCAGGCCCTCTACTCTTGAAGAACTTACAATCTAGTGCAGAGGTTAGCATGCTTTTTCTGTAAAAGGCCAGATAATGTGTGTGTGTGTGTATGTGTTATGTTTATGTATGTGTTTGTGTGTGTGTGTGTGTGTGTGTATACATACATGTATGTATGTATTTGGCTTTTTAGGACAAAAGATCTCTGTCTTAACTACTCAACTTGCTGTTATTATATAAAAGCAACCATAGATAATAGGTAAATGATTGGTGTAGTTGAATTCTGGTAAAACTTAGTTTAAAAGAAAATCAAACGGATAGTGGGCTGGATTTGGTCTAAGAGCCATAGTTTGAAATCCCTATTTTAGCAGACATCTCAAGAAAGGCTTACAGGGAAAACAATTTCTGTGTAGTTTCACGTTCTGATTGCTTGTCTTTATCCTTGAACAACTTTTGCCTGAGTATCAAATCTTCTTCAAATCTCATTTAGTTCCTTGAGAGTTTTGTAGTTATTACTCCCACTATCTTTTGACGGTTGCTGGGGAAAGTCTGTGGACATTTGATTTTTGTTCCCTAAGAGGTAACTACTTAAGTAATTTTTTCATTACATTTGAGGTCCAGGAAAGTTATTAGAATATATCTTAGTGATCTCAATATGAAAAGCTTTTTCTTTCCATAGGAGATTTTAGTTCATTTATAAATACTGAAGTGACAAGTACATTTATTGTACTGTTTTATACTATGCTTTCTTTTACTAGTTTGAAAACTCTCTTTAACATGTTATCTTTTGCTTTGTATTTTGTGTTTTTTTCATCTTTGATCTTCTCATCTTCACATCTCATACTTTTATTTTAGAGGTTTCTTTTATAATTTTAACTTAGACTGTACCAGTTAATTTGCTGTTATAAACAATGATGGATTTAAAATATTTTCTCTCCCTTCTCCTTCATTCCTTGACCTCTATGGTTCAATCTTAGTCAATTATTTTATTGTATTTAACAGATATATTTATAATGTTCACTTATATGGTAGTTTTATATTCACTATTTAATATGATCTTTCCTACTTTTTGCTGAGGTTATAGTTGCTCTCTTTTTATATTCTTATTATCTGCTATGTAGTGAGCCCCAATAAGTCACATGTGGAAGACTAAATCCCCAGTGTGATGGTATTTGGGGATGGGGCCTGCAGGACGTAATTAGGTCATCAGAGTGATGCCCTCATGAATGGGATTAGTGCCCTTTAAGAAGAAAGGTAATGGCTCTTTTACTCTCCACTATGTGAAGATACAACAAGAAAATAGCCATCTGCAAATCAGGAGGAGTGCCTCCCCAGACACCAGATCTGCCCGTGCCTTGGTCTAGGAATTCCCAGCTCCAGAACTGTAAGAAATAAATGTTTGTTGTTTAGCCACCCAGTCTTGGCATTCTTTATAGCAGTCCAACTGACTCAGACAGTGTCTTTTCTCTGTGCTCTTACATTTATGCTTTTGTTCTAGTATTTGCAAAGGTGATAGGATAATTAAGTTCATTTATGATGGAAAATTGGTTGTGACTTTAATTTTTTTCCAATAACCTTTTTTTATGAATGGGTATCTTTCTTTGCCACTGTTTTCTGTTGTTTCCTGTCACTCTTTCTTACATTGATCCTGTGCTGTACATGTTTCATTACTCACCACTGAAGTAGATGAGTGTTTTTTTGTAACAACTATATGTAGGACATTTGAGTCATGTAACTTCAACACAAACATGAATATTGTGTGAGAGAGAGTTTGTTTACCCTTTCCTTCTACCTGGATAATAGAAATAAACAACTATAGGGTTTTTTGCAAGGTAAGAACTTTTTTTGCTTCCTGCAAATGTGAGTTACCTATGTCATTTTTCATTTAATCTCATCTCCTTTGTTTCTTGAAAGGAATACAGATATGAGGAGTTTCAGCAACCACTGAGAGTTAGAGTTTCTCAGCAAAGGGTGTGCTCTCACTCTCCATAGGTTACTTATTCCTGGCTATTTCTGAGCTCCTGCCCCTGGTATTTCTCTCTGCTTAGACACCTTTGCTTGAACTTCCTTATAGCAGCCCTCCTACCAGTCTGACAACTGGATTTTTACTATTACTTAAGGAGTAATGGAAAATGAAGTTTGTATCTCTATTTTTCACCCTCCTTTTTCCTTTTGGAGAGTTTCTGGGAAGAAAAGTTATGAATATTATAGTTACTGGGCCCAAAGTGAGCATTGATAATTTCAATGTAAGTGTTGGTAATTCAGAAATGTGAACATGTGTGAAATTGTATCGTGATAGAAAGTAACCTAAGCTGACCAGAGCAGGGATGTGAAAGCCAGAAAGAAAAAATAAATTCTCAGGCTAATAGTTCCTCACAGCCTATGGGTGAGGAACATCCCACTACAAGAAAAACAAACTAAGAGGACATCCAACCTAGACAGAGAAAAGTGATCCTTACCAACTGTTACATGTTCTGCAAAGATAGACGGGAAGATGGGCACCATAACAAGACCAAGACTTTTCTGTGGAAAAAGACATCTGAAGAGTAAGTTAAGATGTACCTACTCTTCATAAGTACTTCATGAAGTACCCTTTTCATAAGTACAATGTCAAATGAGTGTGTAGACTGTATTGGGGTTAAAGTAAGTGTATGTTGTCATCCATTTTATTACTTTCTATGATTACATCCAATTTAATATATTTACACACACACCCACATGTAGACCTCACTTTGTCTAGATGCATAAAGGTGATGATCTTCTTTACTTCAGTGTCATTTCCCCTCTTTTCTCAAAAGTCGCTTTCCTCCTCTTTCCAAAGTGGCATTCCTCGTGGGCCCGGCTCCCTTCCCCAGGTAATCTCTGGCTAATAATACTTTTTGTCTTTCATATTTCTCTCCTCATTCGCATAATGTACACACACATTCATGCACATATGCACAGATGCATACCACTTTTTATTATTAATTATACAAGAATAAGATGAAACTTCTGTTTATGCATCTAGCATTTCTCACTCAACATTACCTTGAACTAATTTCTCAAAATCATCTTGAATAGCTGTAATTTGTCTTTTTTAATGTCTGCTTAACATTGCATGGTGTAATCATATACCATAATTTATTCAGCTGTCCCACTATTGATGAATATTCACATATTTTCCAGTTTCTGCCACCACATGCAATGTTGCAAAAAAAAAAATGTATATGTTTTATGCATGGGTGCTCTTGTTTCTATAGAATAGATTCCTACAATTGGTAATTGCTGGGTCCAAGGAAATAGATATATATTTTTTCATCTTAATAGGAGCAGCTGAATTGCTTTCTGAAAAGGCAGAAACACCTATTTCTTCCAGCAATGTATGAAAATCCCTTTTCCTCCACATGCCCTCAATAAATATTTAAATCTGTTAGTTCTGATTTATATTATTTTTCTTATCGGTCTTAGGATAATTTCCTCCTTTTTCACAAAGTGATGCCATGGAAGACATGAGCAGAGAAAGATTCAAAAGGAAAAGTCATGGTGTCAGGAGGTCTCCCACATGGAGCTTGAAGAGGATTTACACAGAAAATATATTTTCACATGTTTACCATCTATGCAAAAACTGTACAAGGCACTGGTCAGATTTTAAAATACATAAACATTCCCTTTAGAAGCACAGAGTTCACAAGAAAACAAATTACATAATAAAGTTTATAATAATATGCTGTCTCTATTTAAGGAGGCCTAGAATCATGTGTGACTTTTTGAAACCTCATATTTCTCATTCATAAAATGAGTTTGATAATTATATCTACCCTTTGGGGATTGTTCTATGAATTATATCAGATAGTTCATAGAAACCACTTAGACAGTGTCTGTCACAGAGGAAATGCTCAATAACTGGTAGGTTGTATGATTATCATTATTATTATTATTATTAAATATTTACATATGAGAGTTTGAGAATAGTGAGTAATATTAGACAGGTAGATAGGAGCCAAAATGTGGAATTTGACCATGAATTTCAGTTGAGAAATTTCATCTTTAGACTATTAACTCTCAAGAAAAAAGGGTCATTTGATAAGAAAGGTGTTCTAGAAAGATTCCTGGTCAGTCATCAGTCAGTGGATAAATTAGGGAATGGGAGAGGCTAATAGCAAAAAGCCAAGAAGGTCTATTGCATGCTTCTTTTATAAAATAGGGCAATACTTGAAATATTTTTTAAATGGTGTAGCACTGGCAGTGACAAAATAAAACAGGTGACTGAGATGTCAGAATGGATGTTGGGTATTAACAACCCATACTGCTATGCCAGTACTTTTAAGCCAAATGCAGCCCTGTTCCTAAGTAAGAAAGCATTTTCCTAAAAATAGCTTAAAGGATAAGAATTTGCTTACTCATATAAAATGAAATCTGGAAAAAGATGGCTCCAGAGTTTGTTAATTGCACAACTTAGCAGAAACTGTCAGGGTCCACCCATATCTCTCAGAACTTTCTGGTACACTCTGGCCCAAAGGCTTCTGAAGGCCAGTATTTGTAACTCTCTGCCTGAGGCTTCTCACTAGCCACTGAGGTGTGCTCATCTCAAGGGGTAAGAGCAAGCTAGAAGTACCTAGGTAACTCATGAGAATTAGTGAATAAATACTCAAGTTTCTTCATCCCTTGGGTGGAACAAATCTGTCCCAAGTAGGATTGGGGCCCATGGCCCACAGCAGGAACTTGCCCATGAAACACACTCCATTGACCACCACCCCCATTAGCCACCCTATCACTTCCCCACTTTCCCAAATAAACTTAAGATCACTCCCCAAATAAACTTCTCCAACTTTTCTGAGATATTTTTCCCAGAGTTGGCTACTTAGAAAGGTCAGCCTAAGACAAAGGATGTAGACTTTCAGCTCAAGGTTTGTCCTAGAGGATAGAGGCTCCGGATATGCTTTTCATTTTGAAAGAGAAGACAATATTTCCCAGAAACCCCAAAACATCTTCTCTTTTGATGTTATTGGCCACAGGAGGTCTCATGTCTATGGTCAACCATAAGCAAGTCACAAAGAGACATGGGATTACCAAAATGCACTTGGACAAATCACAGCTTATATCCTAAAGCACATTAATGGTAACTGCTTACACAGAATTGAATTGAAGTTTTTTTACCAAGGAAGAAGGAAGAATGGGTGCTGTGTAGAATCCCATGGTCTACTACAGAAAGGCCTTCTTTAATAGTCTGGATGTGATGCAATGAGAACATATACCATGATGTTGGCAGTGGAAATCTTCATCTAAACTCTAAAAGGGATTCATCATCCGTTGAATTTTGAATCTTTCATCTTCCTATAGAAAAAAATGAAAAAGTTTT
Organism: Perodicticus potto; assembly: GCA_963574655.1. Classification (NCBI taxonomy): domain Eukaryota; kingdom Metazoa; phylum Chordata; class Mammalia; order Primates; family Lorisidae; genus Perodicticus; species Perodicticus potto. The sequence continues at coordinate 17,295 of CAUYRH010151062.1, forward strand.
AGCATTCAACTTTATGATTAACCTACCATGAATCTGATCTGCATATTTCTTACATGAAATGGGCTTAATACATCTTAATTGCCCACAATAGGAGTCATATTTTTCATAATGATTGGGTATTCACATTGCCCTTTCTCTTCATTTATCTGAGTGTTCAGACATATGTCAGAAAGAGTTAGGAATAGATTTGCCACACAACGGCTCCTGATTACACTGCCAAATCATCCCTCCACACGTCCACATTAAGACACGTAACACAGAATGGCTGACTGAAAGTCATTTATTAATATTGAGGCAGTCTGTGTGGCTAAGACAGGTAATGACTGGTAACTTAGGCCACAAAGCATCTTTGGACACAAAATCTAGAGTATATTCTTATTTTGTTTGAATTCCTAATGAAAAAAGCAAAGTTTCCTTGTCAGCCTTCTTTTGACAGCCAGGAGCTACCTCAGGCAGGTCTTTTGACTCAGCCTGGGACCTTAAGTGATCTTTTGCTGACTTAACTTCTCCTGAAACCCAGGTGACTGCACAGTTCACTGAGATTATCTCCCAGAGGTGAGATCCCTCTGAGAAGGTTACAAAGAAAGAATTCCCCCTGAGCTGGGCCTGTCAAACATTTCACTGCAGATCGGGGAAGGGAGAAGAGTGAATGTTTTGGACACAGAGCTGTCACTACCCTGAGTCATATCAGTGTGTACTCAGGCCCAGATGCTAATGCTTCCAGAGGCATGTGAAAGCCAGGAGGTGACAGAGTTTGCCATCAGCCTGTGCTCTTTTATCATTGTTGGCATGGAAATAAATTGGTTTCACTTTTTATTTCCTTCTTTGAAATTTCTTTAAATTCTAACAAGCTAATGGAGCCAATTCCTTTTGCCACCCCAATCCAAGTCCATTAACACCCACTCTACATTTCTTCATAACCTCATGCCCCTTATTAAGCCATGCAATCATTCATGTTCATTTTGCCCCTGTAAGAAGAAATACCCGAAGGTGTCTGATAATTCCTGGTTGAGAGGGAAATTCAGTGAGAGATGTCAGCCTGTACAGAGGCCTTCAGAGGTTGTTTGCTTGTCAATCTCAGTCTAGCTGTGCCTTTGAGCCTACAGGGAGGAAGACAGGCTATTAGCAGGAAGCCACCTTTTCGCCATTACTACTGGTGGGAGCTGCAAAAGTATGGAGGTTTGGTGAGCCTCCGCCTTTAAAACAAATGTTGAAGGCCTTCCACAGAGGAAAAAATGCAGCTGAAGCTGCTTGCTTCCATCTCACTCAAGAAACAGTCATTGACTAGCAAAAGATCTGAAGGGTTCTGAGGCTTTCTCTCAATGTCTTATTTTCACTATCTTGTCATTTTATCTCCTGTTTTCACATGACATTAACAGGAAAGTCTGGCGTGTATGGAAGGTGCTTATGGCCCTGAGTTAAGGAAATGGAGGAGGGCAGAGTAGAAGGACTGAATCTTGTCTACAATGGGTTCCAGGAGCAAAAGAAACCGAGGAATAGTGTAAGTGGTAGCAGTGATAAGAAGAGAGGAAATTAAATTGAGTTTCTAAGGGGTTTCTATAAAGAAAAGGCAAAAAGAAGATGTTCTTGGACTCAGAAAGGTCTGTGGAAGTCAGACCAAAGCCAGCACTCTGGAAAGTACCATGTCTATAGGAGCTGCATCCGTTTTTAAATCTAGACTTGTGCAAGCTAATATGGTACCCACTCGCCACCTATGGTTACTGAGCCTTTGCAATGCAGCTAGTTAGAATTGAGATAAATGGCAAAGTTTGAAGACTTCATACAAAAATAGTACATATGATGATCATTAGTTATGTTTATATTACCTGTTGAAATATTAATGATTTTAATATACTGAGTTAAGTAAAATATAGTATTAAAATTAACTTCTCCTGTTTCTTTTTATGAATTTTAATCTGGTTCATATTGCATATGTATGGACACCACCACTGGTCCAGACAAAGAGACGCAAAACTTCAAAACTCTGGGTAGATAGGTTTGCCATACTGAAACTTTGCTTTCCTCTTCTGGTCCCCTGAGCTTCCTACTTCCTTGAGAAACACTAAAATCAGCCCTAGCAGAGCAGCAAGTTAGGAGATTTGTGGCCCTGATACTGACAATCAACCCAGACAACAAACATGGCTTTCAATTAATGCATTAATTCTTATTTCTGCCTCAAAAACAAACAAACAAAAAAAAATTGAGGTATGCTGAAGGCACAGGAAATAGGAAGCTGGGAAATAGGAAGCTCTTCTCTGCCCTAATTATTTTTGCTTTAATTTAGCTCCAATTTGCTATGGAAATTTGCATATTCTTCCTGCTGAGACTGACACAGACAGGCAATCTTCTTAAATAGGAGACAGCATTGGATGGTGCAAGGAATGCCCTTCCTTTGCATGGAGGTACTAAGCTCAGAATCATTTCACTGCTCACTGACAAGGCAATTTAGGCATCCTGGAAACAAACTTTGTTCATTTTGCTTAAGTCCTGAGGCTCTTCTTTATCCTACCAACTCATTACTAGAATTTGCAAAACATTTTGTGAATTCTGGTTGAGTGGTAGGTTTTGGTTTCAAAAAGCCTTTTTTGTTCTTTTTAGTTTGTATTTTTCTTTTTTGAGGAAATTCATTCAGCTGGCTAACAAAAATGAATGACTCGTGGAATTACAAGGACATTATCAGATACCTTGTTCTCAATGAATTCCCAGAGTAATTGAGTGAGACAAATTTGTTATTTAGAAAAGACAAAAAAAATGCTGCAACAGAAATCTGTACAGAGTACAGAGAGAGAGAAAGGAAGATCAATTTTTCCTCCAGAGAGATGAAGAAACCCTAAGGGCCTTCGAGTACAGATCCCTCATCCACCTGCACACAAACACTCCTGCCCCAACTCTGAGCTCCAAACCGATGTATCCAGATGTCCCCAGATTTCTCAATTTTGTGCCTCAGAGACATCTCAAATTTAACATTTATAAATGTATCTCATTTTTTTAAAAACCAAAAAAATCAAAAAATCACTCTTTTCCTATCTCCCCAAACTTACCTCAGTTCAGCACCTCAGTAAGTGGCACCACCACCAATTCAGTTCTAAAGTACAAGCTGAACATTACCCTTCATGCCTTCTTTTTCTTCCATACACCCCAGCCAATCCATCTGTGAATCCTTTCAATTCTGAGCCATCCTCTTCCTTCGCTTAGGCTGAGGCAGCTGACCCCCACATAGACTCCCTCCCTCCATCCAAATTTCTACTTAGTAGCATATTTGAACTTTTACAAGTGTAAATCAAATCATTTTTCTGCTTGTACCTTTCAATGGATCCTTACTGAACATGAAATAAAATTTCAGATACTTCTCTTGGAATCTGCAAAAATTTCTTACCAGGGCACAGAAAGTACTAGTCATGAAGGGAAAAAAGAAAAGTGAATTACTTTGAAATTATAACTTATGTTTACCAAAGGGAAGTGAAAATAAAACCCATGGAGTATTCACAAAACATGTATCTGTAAAAGGACTCATTTTTAGAACATAAAAGCATTCAGATACATCAGGAAGAAAAGCAAGAACTACTCAATAGAAAATGAGCCTAATATTTGAACAAATGCTTGACAAAAAAGAACATTCAAATGGCCAACATATTATATATACAAAAGGGGGCTCAGCCTCATTAGCCACCAGGGACTGATGAAAGATATGTTGTAATACTTCTGCACCCATCAGGGCAGCTAAACGAAAAAGGCAGATGGACTAATTCCAAGTGTTACAGGTTTGAGAGCAACTAGAATGTTCACATGCTGTTATCAAGAGTGTAAATTGGAACAAACTGGCTATAAAACTATTTGCAGTATCTACTAAAGTTGAACATATTCATATCCTATATCCCAGCAATCTTATGCTTAGGAATATACACTCTAATCTCCCCAAATCCATACATACATACATACACCAAAAGATAGGTACAAGATTGTTGTTGGTAAAACAATTCATAAATATTCCCAAATTAGAAATTAACCAAATGTCCACCAATAATTGATGAATAACTACATCACACAATGGAATATGCAACAGTGAAAATGAATTCAATCACAGAAAATATAGGGCTGAATCTTATGACCAAACTATTGAGCAAAAGACAACAAAAGAGCAGCGCTACTATCTGATTTGTTTATATTACATTCCAAAAACAGGCACAACCACTGAATGCTGTCAGAAGTCACTGATCACCCTGGCAGTCCTGACTGCAGGGGGATCACAAGGTGCTATTACTGACTCTGTGTCCCGATGTGGGTTTTGGTCACAAAGGTATTAGGAGTATGAAAACACTTTTGAAACATATAGTTATGGTTTGTGTACTTTTCTTTATATGTCTTAAACTTTAATGAACATTAAAGAAAACAATGAATCCAAACTTCCATCGACAGTCTATAAGTCCTTGCCTTCTCTCCAACCTCCCTGAGTCCATTTTCCCAGCTTTCCCTATTTCAGCCCAGGCCTCTTTCTCCTCCTTCTTCTTCTCCTCCTCCTCCTCTTCTTCCTTCTTCTTCTTCTTCTTCTTCCTCCTTCCTCCTCTTCTTCTTCTTCTTCTTCTTCTTCTTCTTCTTTTCTTCTTCTTCTTTTCTTCTTCTTCTTCTTCTCTTCTTCTTCTTCTTCTTCTTCTTCTTCTTCTTCTTCTTCTTCTTCTTCTTCCTTCTTCCTTCTTCCTTCTTCCATCTTCCTTCTTCCCTCCTTCTTTCCTCTTTCCTTCTTCCTCTTCCTCTTCCCTTTCTTCTTCTTCTTCTCCTTTTCCTTCCCCTTTTTTTCTTTTTAACTTCTCAAATATCCCTAAGCTCATGGTCACCTCAGGACCCTTGCTGACTTTGTTCCCTTTTCTGAATTCCCTCCCCTCCATGCTTCACCTAACTGACTTCAAGTTTCCTTTACAACTAAGCTGATGCCTCCTCCTCTTGGTCACTGGATTCAAAAAGTAAGTTTCTATCTATTGTTTTCTATCTCAAGCCCTTGTTTTCCTCCTTTAAAGTACCTATCACAACCTGAGTTATTTTATCTATCTGTGTAATTTGGGGAAGTGTTTTGGGTGTTTAGAATGTTAGCTTCATGAAAGCACAGACTGTGTCAAGTTTGCTGGCCATCGCACCTCAGGACGAGCCTAACTGACTCATCCTCTTTTAACCAGGATTGTCCTTATTTTAAAACTTGAAGACCCACATCTCAGGACACCTTTCAATCCTGGGCAAATGAGATGAGCTCTATAGTCAGAAAGCATTCCGCTGACGCTACATAGTAAACAAATTAGTAAATGTTAAACAAATGGAAAAAAATATGTTTTTCATGTGAACCAAAACAAGCAAAAAGAAAATGGAAATATAACACTTGTTTTCCAAAACTGACACAGAAAGAAAGGGAAAGTGGCCACATTAAAGGCCTCTGTGCCCAGCAGGGCCTTTGTAATGTGTTGTTTGCTATGTTTGGTTGTACAGTGGTGTGAGTTTGTAATGGACTTGGTGGGGTGGGGGGGCTTCGAAGTTGCTTTTGTGGTTGGTTGATAACTTTTCCCCATGGCTTTTTTACTTTATGGAAAGAAACCTGCTGAAAGACAAAACAACAGGCTCTGCCAGCAATGACATTGGTCAAAACATTTCATTTAAATGATTGTGCCATGTTGGCATCCTCAGTAAATTGAAGCCCTTCAAAAACCTCATTATTCTGTCAGAGCAACCTTGCAACCTGCAGAAGCACTGGGGACAACTTTAATCTTCCTCTAGTGTGTCTCTTTAGGAATATAGTTTCCTCAGCAGCTGAGAGTAACAGTTTCTGAAATTGAAATGATAACTTAAGTGTTCCCCTTGTTAACTTTCATCCAACCTCCCTTTTTGAAAAGGCCAAAAGCTCTGTTCTAACCTCCCATTAGAGTAACTGATTCTTGACTCGGCATTCTTTACTGCTTGTGAGATTAGCAAGCCAAGATTAGCTTAAATGAGAAGGTGGCAATATGTTCATGGTGGGGAGGTACAAGCCAGTGAGAAAGGCAATCCCAGGCCAGAGGGAGCTTTGATTTCTTCTATATTTCTTTGTCTCCACACACACCCTTAAAATTTTCTGGTCCATAATTTCAATCCAGCTTTATTGGGGAAAGCATTTACAAGTAAGCATATTGCATTATTTTTACATCCAGTTTTTAATCATATATTTTTGGCCTTGTAATTTTGCAGTTCTTTCAATTAGAGATTAAGTCCATATCCCCATGCACTGATGTTGAACTTAACCATGTGACTTATGTTAGCCAGTTGGATGTGGGTGTTGCCCAACAGTTCTAAGCCTAGGTCTTAAGAGACAACACATATTTCCATTCATGCTCTCATTGTCCAGTCATTGCCATGGGAAGAACGTGTGCCAGTAGCTTGCTGGTCCAAGAAGATAGAAATACATGTGGAAGATAACTGGACCAACCCACAGCTTCAAGCAAAACTCACATAAGCAAAGCCTAGATCAGCTAACTCTTAACCAATACACCAAAACATGTGTAAGAACATAAGACTGTTGCTTCAGCCATTATATTTTGGTGTGTTTTTTTAAGCAACATTATTGTGTTAAAGGAAATTTTATAAAACGAAAATAACACCTAGGCACTCAGCATTAAGAGCTTATATTTAGATGTGACATACACAAAAAACACATTTTATCATAAGGTAGAAAGTGATGCACTTTTCGATGGTGAGAAGTGATAATCCCATTGCCCAAGAGAGATCATTTTCCAAGGCTATAAGACCACATATTGAGAAGAAGGACATCACTTCTCAGCCTTTTGGCTAAGATCAAGTGTGGAGAAGAAGGACAGCCCAGGGATGGAGCAGGGATACAGAGAAGGGACCATTATCAAGCATTGATGGGCACGTTACTCACTAATGGTGACATGATACAGAATGTCCAGTCCCTTCAGTCCTAAAACAGTTACTAAATGGCATTTTGGGTAATTTCTACAGAGACTAATAGAAAGTGACTATCCACTGACCCTAGAGACCTTCTTCTCTTTGGTATGGAATCAAAAGGAGAAGAAATGGTTTCTAGGGCCAACTTACATAATTTCAAACAGCAATAATCTATGGCTTCTGTTTGCCATGATTTTTTTTAACAGATATATTGAGATAGATATAATTTACCATAAACTTAACCTATTTTAAGTGTGCAATTCAATAATTTATTTTTGGTAAATTTATAGAGTTATGCAACCATTACCTAAATTCAATATTAGAACATCTCCACCACTCCAATGAAGACCTCTTCTATTTTCAGTTATCCTTGCTCCCATTCCCAACCATATGCTATCATTAATCTACTTTCTGTCTCTACAAATTGCCTTTTTTTGACATTTCATATAAATGGAATACTACAGTATGTGGTCTTTTGCATTTGGCTTCCTCCACTTAGCATGTCTCTGAACTTCAAGTAGGTTGCAGCATGTATCAATTCGTTTTGTTTTTTAAGGAATCTTAAAAATTCCTTAAGAGTTTTAAATATTTCTTAAAAATTTACCAGTTCCACTCCTGGCCAATAAAAATAGAAATAACATTTTAAATTACTCATAATTTATAGCTTTGGTTTCTCAAGTAATCAGGCTCCGGGAGGCTGGTGCCTACAAGAAATGTAGATAATATTGATCAAAGTAAGAACACGGTTTATTTTATTTTATTTTATTTATTTATTTTTGCAGTTTTGGCCTGAGCCAGGCTTGAACCCACCACCCCGGGTATATGGGGCCGGCGCCCCGCTCCTTGAGCCACAGGCACCACCCAGAACACGGTTTATTTTTTACCTCTCATATCCCTTATCACACTGGCCATAAAGAACTCACATCCTTAAGAAATGTCCATTACATACTTCCCTGACCAGAGATAAGTGTTTCTTAGACTCCTTTGATCTTGATATTCTCTCTTCCCCCATCTCCTGCCCCCGTGTGTGGTGTGTTTGTGTGTCTGTCTTGTTGAATATCCAACTTATCAACCAAGAACACTTGAACTTTTGCAGTGATACAGAATCTTATCTAATAGGACTTTATTGGCCAAGACCAGAAAAAATACCTTAACTACTGTATATTGGAACTTAACATTCAACCATTCAAGTCACAATATACCATTTTAAATAAATATCAAGAGAAAAGGAGCAACTGTTTTCAAACCATTTGTTTGGAAAAACTTTAAGCATTTCAGTTGCACAGTTTAGGAAGAAAAACAAAAATTTTTGAATATAATTCTACATAGTTCCTTCATATTTTAATCAGTGAAACTGGATCATCAAAGCAACTCATGATTTCAGGGGATTTTGAAGTACCTCCTTTTGTAAAATCATGTGGAGAACAACTTAAGCACTATATAGAATGGAACTTTGTGTGATCAGCCAAGAAAATTGTCCAACCTAACTGGGAATCATCTATAATCTCATAGACCAGCTGTGACCTCAAGCTAAGAACCACATTCAGTACTACCACCTCTGGCTTCATGCCCAAAGAACACATTGAAATTTGCATGTCTTTTTCAGATTACAGGTTAAAAGGCACTATCGATCTTGCAGTAGCATACTAAGGCCACCTATTTCTTCCAATTCCTACTACACACTTGCTTTTACATGTCTATGCACCTTTCTGTTGTGCTTTAAGTCCATTTTTTCTAACTACTGCATGGTGTTCATGCATACAGACCACATTTCACCTACACACTCTCATGGTGGTGAAATTGCTTCCAACTCCCCACCACCGCACACAGTAGTACTGAAATGACTGTACCCCTACCATTTCCTATGGACCTGTGTGAGAACTCTTTTTACTATTTACCCAGGAGCACTCTACTGGGGAAGAGGACACATATATATGTCATAATACTAAGAATGCCAGAATACTTTCCAGAATGGCTGTGCTGGTCTACATACTCACCAACATTGTAGGTGGTCATTGTGTTTACTCATTTCTATATTTTTCTAGTCTAGTAAGTATCAAGAAATAACTCTTTTTGGGTGGTGCCTGTGGCTCAGTCAGTAAGGCATCGGCCCCATATACCGAGGGTGGTGGGTTCAAACCCAGCCCCGGCTGAACTGCAGCAAAAAAAATAGCCAGGCATTGTGGCAGGCGCCTGTAGTCCCAGCTATTCAGGAGGATGAGGCAAGAGAATCGCCTAAGTCCAAGAGATGGAGGTTGCTGTGAGCTGTGTGACGCCACAGCACTCTACTGAGGGCAATAAAGTGAGACCCTGTCTCCACAAAAAAAAAGAAAGAAATAACTCTTTTACTTTTACTTTATTTTATTTATTTATTTTTTTTATTATTATTACCTTTTTTCTTTTTTTTTATTGTTCGTTGAGGGTACAAAGAATTGAGTTACACTGATTGGGGTTGTTAGGTAAAGTCCCTGTTGTGATTTTGTCCTGCCCCGAGAGGTGTGCCACACACTGTGATCCTCAACCTCCTTCTTCCTCCCCTTTCCCCAACTCCTCACTCCCTTACCATATCACTTGTATTAGATCATCTACTGCCTTAGTATTAGAATTGTGTACATTAGATTCTTGCTTCTCCATTCTTGTGATGCTTTACTAAGAAGACTGTGCTCCATCTCCATCCAGATTAATACAAAAGATGTAAAGTCCCCCTTTTTTTAATGGCTGAATAATATTTCATGGTATAAATATAACACAGCCTGTTAATCCATTCCTGGGTTGGTGGGCAATTAAGTGTTTCCATGTTTTGGCAATTGTAAATTGAGCTGTGATAATAGTCTAATGAAAATGTCTTTATGATAAAAGGGTTTTTTTTTTTCCTTCTAGGTAAATGCTTAATAATGGGATTGCAGGACACATGGGATGTCTAATTTCAGTTCTTTGAGGATTCCTATACTTCCTTCCAAAAAAGGTTGTATTAGTTTGCAGTTCCACCAGCAATGAAAAAGTGCTCCCTTCTATCCACATCCATGTCAGTCAGCATCTGCAGCTTTGACTTTGTGATATGAGCTTACCACCACTGAGATTAGGTGGCATCTCAGAGTGATTTTGATCATTTTTCAGATGATCAGGGGTGATGAGCATTTTTTCAAATGTGTGTTAGCCATTTATCTGTCTTCATCAGAGAAGGTTATGTTCATATCTCTTGTATAGAGGTAGATGGGATTGCTTACTCTTTTTCTGTTGGTTAATATGAGTTATTTGTAGATTCTAGTTATCAACCCTTTGTCATATTGATACCCTGCAAATATCTTTTCCCGTTCTGAAAGCTGTCTTTTTGCTTTACTTGTGTCCTTAAGCTGTGCCAAAGCTTTCAGCATAATTAAGTCCCATTTGTTAATTTTTGTTGTTATTGCATTGGTCGCTAAAGTCTTTGTCATAAAATCATACTCCAGTCCCACATCATCAAGAATTTTCCCCACACTTTCTTCTAAGATTATTAGCATTTCATGTCTTATATTTAAGTGTCTTATCCATCTTGAGCCAATTTTTGCAAGGGGTGAAAGGTGTGGGTCTAGTTTCACTCTTTTACATGTGGTTATCCAGTTCTCTCAGGATAGTTTATTGAATAGAGTTATTACTAAGAAAAGCCTTAGCTTTATGGAGTTTTTTCTGGTTACATACAAAATGAAGAACTATTTTTTCCAGTTCTTCAAAACATGATGTTGGTATTTTAATGGGGATTGCATCAAGTCAATAGATTGATTTGGGAAGTATAGATATTTTGACGGTGATTCTTCTCAGCCATGAGTATAGTAAGTTCTTCCATTTGTTAGTGTTTTCTGTAATTTCTTACTTAGGGTTTCATAATTCTCTTTGAAAAGATATTTTATCACTTTTCTTAGGTATATTCCTAAGTATTTCATTTTCTTTGAAGTACTGTGAAGGGAATTATGTCCTTGATTAGCTCATCAACTTGGGTGTTATTGGAATATACAAAGACTACTGATTTGTGGACATTTTATACCCAGAGACATTACTATATTTCTGGATGACTTCCAGGAGTTTTGTGGTTTAAGTCTCTGGGGTTTTCTAAGAATATCATATTATCAACAAAGAGCAAGAGTTTGACCTCCCCCACCCCCATTTGGATGCCCTTTATATCCTTCTCTTGCCTGATTGCATTGGGTAAGACTTCCAGAACCATGTTGAATAACAGGGGCAGTAGTGGACATCCTTGTCTGGTTCCAGTTATAAGTGGTAAAACTTTCAGTTTTACGCCTTTGAATATGATGTTAGCTGTGGCTTTGTTATAGATGGGTTAAATCAGCTGAAGAAATGTGCCACCTATTCCTATTTTTTTAAGTGTTCTTGTTAGAAAAGAATGCTAAATTTTGTCAAATGCTTTTTCTGCACCTATTGAGAGGATCATATGGTCTTTGTTTTTGCTTCTATCAATATGATGTATTACATTTATGGATTTGCATATGTTAAACAATCTTGCATCCCTTGGATGAGCTACTTGATCATAATATATAATTTTTTTAATGAGTAGCTGCGATCTTTTACCTAAGATTTTGTTGAGTATTTGTGCATTGATATTCATTAGTGAAACTGTTACATTGTTCTTTTTACTTAAGTCCTCTCCTGGTTTTGAAATTAAGGTGATGTTTTCTTCATAGATTGAGTTGTGGAAGCAACATGAAAAATTAGAACAGAGCAACCCCTCCAACTGATCATAAAGTAGCTAATGCAGAGGATTCCACCTATAAAGAAATGTTAGAAATGACAGAAGGGGAATTTAAAATATGGATGGTAAAAACAATGAAGGAAATTG
>CAUYRH010151063.1:0-29971 GCA_963574655.1 Perodicticus potto
GCCTGTAGTCCCAGCTACTTGGGAGGCGGAGGCAAGAGACTCGCTTGAGCCCAGGAATTGGAGGTTGCTGTGAGCTGTGATGCCACGGCACTCTATCCAGGGTGACAGCTTGAGGCTCTGTCTCAAAAAAAAAAAAGAAAAGAAAATGCCGTGAAGGCTATGTTAACCAGTTTGATGAAAATATTTCAACTGTATATGAAACCAGCAAATTGTACCCCATGATTGTAGTAATGTACACAGCTATGATTTAATAAAAAAAATAGTATGCATACAGTTCAATATTCTAGTATTTTCACCTAGAGGTATATCCCAAGCATTTTCCTATGTTATCAGATATTTGCCCAACGCAAGATTTATAGCAGTCATTATTATTAGAAATTTAATTAGTTTTCAATTTTCCCCTATTGTAGATAATGCTGTGATGAATATCTTTGTAGATCAATATTTCCCCCCATTTGGACTGATTCTAGGAGGTAAAATGACTAAGTCAAAAAATATAGATATTTCTAGGGGTTCTTCACACAAATTACTGTCATTTTAAAATAAATGTTGTTAAATTTTAGTTTAAACATTTAACTGCTTGTAGATTCTAGCTTAGGCTCCTTCTTACAGTGCACTTAGGCACGAAGTCTCTTCAGGGTGGAGACGTGGCCTGGGAAAGGGAGGGTAGAAGCCCAGAGGAAAGGCTGAGCTCTCCTTTGAGTGGCAAGCCTGACTGGGATAGAGAAGTAGGGCAGCAAGTTGTAGGCGGAGGTGCACACAGGACAGCCTCAGATGGGAGGCTGAAGGTTGAAAAGTTGCCATGGAAGGAACTTGAAACAGGAGTGAGGCAAGACATGAGCGTTGTGTGGACACATTTATGCTAGAAGTACAGTTGGGCGGGTGATGAGTCTCATGGGAACAAGAGGACGTGCCACGGAGGGGCGTGCAAAGAGAAAGAGTAGGGAGCAAGCCTCCATTCATTCTTCATCCTCACAGATGAGGTCATGAATGGCCACTTGAAGCCTCAAGGCCAAGGCTAACTTCTGCTAAGCCTAGCTTGGTGGGCACTTTCCCACCCTAACACAGGTAATGGGTCCCAAAGCACTTTGAAGTTCTCTATAAAGACCAGAGTATAAGACTTGTACTGATTTGTTCATGATTCTGTCTTCCTGGGGGCAGGGACTGTGTATATTATTCATCTTTAGTATTATATAACCACTAACAATACACGGCAAGGCCCATCTTGCATCTTTGCTGGATGGATGAATGAATGAATGAATGAATGATGTCTTGTGAATCTTTTGTCCATTCTGGTGATTTCCAGCTTCAGCTCAGTGCTATTCTAACAGCTGCGTGCTATGCTTTTGGGTACTAAGCTCTACGGTCTTTAGAGCATAAGCTTTGAATGGTGATGGATTTGTAGTGATCTGTGCTCACCCTTTCCTCATCATGTCTTGTCAGAGGACTTGGATGAGGGGCAGATTGTTACAGCAGAACAGAGTGAAGCTACAGAGCCAAGATCAGCTTCAGTATCACGTGGTGTCCAGACCCGTGTAGCCAGAGTCGTGCACATATGTGTTTTCAGGGGCCTGCTCTCTGTCCTTCTTGTTCTGCCCTCTCTGCACTCACCCTGTCTTTGGCTTTCTTTCTCTTCTCACTTGTGTGCCCAGACTCCTGACTCTTGAGCCTGTCTAGAAACTTCACTGTCACTAACCACATCCCCAACGGAACTTGCTGTCTTTAAGTCTTCCCAATCTTTCTTTCTAGTGAAGGATGCCATCTTTGCCACGGGTGCCAGGCATGGTGTCTAGCACTGCACAGGCACTATCTCCCTTGATTCTTTCCATAACCCTATGACTATCCCAACTTTAAAGATGAGACACCTGAAGTTTAGAGAAGTGAAAATCACGTGACAGAAAGAGGAAACCTGGGCAGGATTTAAACACACAGTTCTCTGTTCCCAAAGCTTCCCATGCTTTTAAGTATAGACCACACCTCTGCACCATCACGAGGACATCCCAGTCACGCCTCAATCTCAATGCTCCTTCCTCTCCAAAGCTGTCACTGGCTACTGCACACCACATTAATCCCTCCTCATGCTCTCACATAATCCCAATCACTTGGGTCACACATTTTGGCACTGGATTAAGCACTCTATACTTTAATAATCTGACTTCTCTTGTCTGCGAAATTATAAATCCCCCTAGAGTCAGGCTCATGTCAGATACTTTTCTTGCATTTCTTCATTCCTAGGACAATGCTGGGCTCACAGTAGGTGTTTGTTGAATTCCTATTGAAGTAAAGTGTCTTTGACCTGTAAACAAGGTTTCTGCAGACTATCAGGCCTGATATCTCACAGTGCAATATCAGATTTAGGTGATTTGTCATTGACAATTTTATGGGGTCTGAGTCTCTCACAAAAGAGAAACCCCCATGGGACATGTGAGTTTGTGTATGTCCACATACACTCATGGAATGATTGTTGGGCAAGGTCAGACAGGATCCCAGAGTTGGAAAAGGACTGCAGCGTTCCTAAGGTGTTTAACCACATTCTGGGCATTAATAATTACATTCGCTCATTCAGCACTCATTTGGTGACAAGTGTCGAACCCTTGGACAAAAGACATTCCTACCCTCAGGAGTATAACTTCACTTCTGGCTGGTGGTGACACTGTCCTGATGGTGTGTTAAAACACTGAGTATGTTTAAAGACTGGCTGTGAAGTTCTTTTTCCCCCATGTGGAAATGTGGCCCCATTTTTTGGTAAGAAAAATCAGTAGAAAGTTAGTGTTCACTTTGTTGAAATTCACTCAGTTAGTTTCACTGCCATACGTACATGGCTTATCCTGCCTGAGAACAGCTCCAGCTCATAGGTAAAAGAAATTATAATTGCATTAAGCTTCCAAATGATAAAAATATTACTTCCTGCTCTCATCCTCCTGTGCCTTCAATTGCCACTAACCATGACAGTCACATTGCCATGGGCTTTCAGCTATGCCATTGTGGGGTCGTATTTAAACTGTTTTCTCTCATCTGCAGTGGCAGTGAAATGAAATCTTACTTGTTTTCTTAACAGTATCTTAAATACGCAAAGTATGTCATCTATTTTCCATGATTATCTCTAGTCTAGCCTGCACTATAGCAAGGCCTTACCAAGACTATTTTTTGACAGGAGATGGGAAATTCAGAACTTACTCAAGAAGCACAGATGAGCACTGCTTGTGGAATCAAGGATATCAACCTTTAGGGGCTAAGTGCAGAGTGTAGGACCTGGATCGTGTATTAGACCAAAATAACGGCCCAGATGATGATACTGAGCAGTTTCCATAGGGCCGTGAGACCTGCTCTGTGGCTCTCTGGGAAATTTATGAGGGTTACCGGCATTGTCTTAACTGGAAAGAGAAGCCCCATTACAACGAGCACTCCTAGAATCTACTTTCTCCCAGCTCAGAGAAATCAGTCATTGGGACTGATAGAGAAAAGACAAAAACTCTGAGCACTTTTAGGAATGGACAATCCGAAGGCTGCTTTAAAAGGGGCAGCCTCTAGCCAAAATGTTTAAGCTGAATATTTCATGCTTTTATTTCCAACTTTCAGTTAAAAAATGCAAGGAACAGAAGCATGAGAAGATCAACAATACAATGAAAGCCTAAGTTAAATTCAAAAGGTAGAGTTATCGGGGACAACTGTCATAGTGTCTTCAACAAAGTCACATGTTAAAGCGTTTCTCTAGATTGAAAGAGACACAAAGGACATTGCAACCAGGTGCAATGCTTGGTTTTAATTTAGATTCTGGTTTGGAAAAACTAACTATAAAGACAAAAACTATAGCCTTACCCCTGCCACTTTGTGCCAGCAAAGGCCCAGCCCACTCAGCCAAGTATCCAGGTCAACATCCTGCCCTCAGGAGTATAACTTCACTTCTGACTGGTGGTGACACTGTCCTATGGTGTACTAAAACACTGAGTATGTTTAAAGACTGGCCATGAAGTTCTTTTTAGAGCGTAGGCTTTAAAGTAAAGCTTTATCACTTTCAAGTGATAACTTTGAAGTATGTATCTTTAGGCTCGGCCTGGTGGCTCATGCCTGTAGTCCTAGCACTCTGGGAGGCTGAAGCAGGTGGAACTCTTGAGCTCAGGAGTTCAAGACCAGCCAGACAAGAATGAGGCCCTGTCTCTACTAAAAATAGAAAAACTAGCCCAGTGTTGTGGCAGGTAACTACAGTCCCAGCTACTCAGAAAGCTGAGGTAAGAGGATCTCCTGAGCTCAAGAATTTGAAGTTGCTGTGAGCTATGATGATGCCATGGCACTCTACCAAGGGCAACAAAGTAAGACTCTATCTCAAAAATAAAAAGAAAAAAGAGAAAGTATATACCTTTGATATATATGATATGATGAGAAAGGCATTCTAACTTGCCACAACGCTCAGCTATTTTTAAGGACAAGGGTCTCACGCCTGCTCAGGCTGGTCTCAAACTCTTGAGCTTAAGCAATCTACCCGCTTTGGCCTCCCAGAGTGCTAGGATTATAGGCATGAACCACAGCACTTGGCCTAAATTCATTAATTTTTTAAAAAGAAGATTCTGAAACAGATTGATCATTATAAGGGCCATGAGATGAGAAATATGATTAACACTAAACATTCCAAGGAAGAAAGAAGGAAAATAAAAGGAAAAAATGTGGTGGAGTGGATGGGGAGTTGAAGTTTGGGGAATACCTAGAAACAACTTTTAAACAAGGCCCAGCTAAACCTGTGGAGCCCTAGAGGCAGAGATTAAAATGGTATCAGACTAATTACAATATAATAGCTAACATTTAGGTAAAAGTAATTATGTGCCAGACATCTTTCTAAATACTGGTCATACATTAATCAACAACCGTCTGAGGGAACATTCCATAAAATCTTGATGTCTTATAAATCAATGGAAAATAAAGGTACATTTGTATTTAAGCCAGGGAATTGCACAAAAGAAAATTTGGACTGGGATCTAAAGGAAGGTTGAGGCAAAATACTACACCAGGGCCTTGGCTGAGGTTCTTCTTTGAGACTAAGGGCTCAATGAAAACAAGAGTTAATTTTACTGAAATGACGTTGAGGTACTTTACAGAGACCACTACACAACTGAGTTAAAAAAAGTTCTTAGGCCAGGTGCAGTGGCTTCTGCCTATAATCCTAGCACTTTGAGAGGCCAAGGTAGGAGATCACTTCATGCCAGGAGTTTGAGACCAACCTGGGCATCACAGTGAAACCCTGTCACTAAAAAAAATTTAAAGGGGCGGCACCTATGGCTCAAAGGAGGGCGCCGGCCCCATATGCCGGAGGTGGCAGGTTCAAACTCAGCTCAGACCAAAAACTGCAAAAAAAAAAAATTAAAAATTATCTGGAAATGTCTCGGTATCTGTGGCTCAAGCGGCTAAGGTGCCAGCCATATACACCTGAGCTGGCGGGTTTGAATCCAGCCTGGGCCTGCCAAACAACAATGACGACTGCAACCAAAAAATAGCCAGGCATTGTGGCAGGCACTGGTAGTCCCAGCTACTTGGGAGGCAGAGGCAGAAGAATCGCTTGAGCCCAGGAATTGGAAGTTGCTGTGAGCTGTGATGCCACCGCACTCTATCCAGGGCAACAGCTTGAGGCTCTGTCTCAAAAAAAAAAAAAAAATTATCTGGAAAGAAAAAACTTGATAACATCTACCTCAGAAAAGGTTTCAAAAACCTTTTAAGCAGAGGACTCTAGATGTAAGTTGAGCATAAGTGGGATTCAATGTATTAAAGACATACAAGGGGGGCTTGGCGCCTGTAGCACAGTAGTTACAGTGCCAGCCACATACACGAAGGCTGGTGGGTTCGAACCCGACCCAGGCCAGCTAAAGCAACAATGACAACTGTAACAACAACAACAACAACAATAGCCGGGTGTTGAGGTGGGCGCCTGTAGTCCCAGCTACCTGGGAGGCTGAAGCAAGAGAATTACTTAAGCCCAAGAGTTTGAGGTTGCTGTGAGCTGTGACACCACGGCACTCTACCAAGGGTGACTTAGTGAGACTCTGCCTCAGAAAAAAAGACATAAGGGGTGGCGCCTATGGCTCAGTGAGTAGGGCACTGGCCCCATAAACCAAGGGTGGCGAGTTTGAACCCGGCCCCAGCCAAACTGCAACAAAAATAGCCGGGCGTTGTGGCAGGCGCCTGTAGTCCTAGCTACTTGGAGGCTGCAGCAAGAGAATCACTTAAGCCCAAGAGTTTGAGGTCACTGTGAGCTGTGACGTCACGGCACTCTACCCAGGGTGACATAGTGAGACTCTGTCTCAAAAAAAAGGACACATAAGTGGGATTGCTCTGGTCAAAGATAGAGGCCCCATCCCCACCATGTAGTCTCCCAGGTCTCCACCATTTCTCACCTCCCCTCCGCGACACCTGCTCTTGGGACCCTATTTACAGAAGAGAGGATGATGCTCATAGACCTTCTCCTAGTCACACATTGGTGCCTTCCAACCCTCAGCCCAAGTCACTGGTATCCCCACCCTAGCCTCCAGCCCCATGCAGGTATGGGCAAGAACAAACCAGGCATATTCCTCAGTTTTTCTTCAGCAACTTTCTTAAGATATAATTCGTATCCATAAAATTCATCCTTGTAAAGTGTTCAGTGGTTTACGATATAGTCACCAGTTGTGGAATAATTCCCACTATCTAATTCCAGAACATTTTCATCACCTCGAAATGAAACCCCGTATTCATTACCAGTCACTCCTGATTTATCCCCTCCCTACAGGCCTAAGCAACCACGATCTACTTTCTATCTTTACCAATATGTACAGACTCGTACACGACATGGCTTATTCATCCCTGGATTTGGGGGAGAATTTTGCAGGAACTTAGGCAACAGAACATCAATGTCCCCACTGTTCGCTTGCTGCAGTACAAGGCATCCTGGCTACTTCCCAGACCTCATCCAGAGACTGAGGGTCCCAACCTTGTCAAGGAGTGAACAGTTGGAAAGAAGAGCCCAATGACCTGGAGCTTTGGGGGTGACTGGCCCTGAGTGCAAGGGATTTCTCTGAAATTTACAAGGAATAGCCAACTAAATGGATGCCGAAGAAATAGCCTGTCAAAAATTTTATAATTGTATCTTCAATGCACACAAAGCCTTCTATTTCTATGGGAAGCTGAAGTTAGTATGTTGACAGTTTAAAAGGCAACACTGGGAGGCTGGGCTGCAGAAAGGAGATTGCACTTCTAAGTTAGACAAGAGTTACTAGGTCACTTTACGCCTGTTTTCTTATCTGTAAAATGGCTATAATGCCATCTACTTTGTAGGTGGTTGTGAGAATTAGAAATAGCAAAAGTGCCGAGTGCATTCCTGGAGCACTTAGTTGGTGCTGAATAAATGGCAACTGCTAGCCATGGTCACAGGGCAGTATGCATAATGGTTAGAGCATGGCCTGCACAGCTAGCCGGACTCCGGTGTGAGACTGGCTCTGCCACTCAGTTTCAGACCCTACCTCACAAGGTCATGTAAGGGGTCAAACTGGACATTCCTAGCTAATATGGAATACTCACTATAGCCAGGCGCTATTCCAAGCACTCTCCATGTACGAACTTAATCTTTTGGATAACCCTATTGAGGTTATTGAGGTAGGTCCTATTATTTTCCCCATCCTATGAGTAAGTAAACTGAGGAATAAATCAAGTGACCTACCCAAGGTTACTGTGCCAATTAATGGTAGTGCTGGTATTTAACCCCAAACAGTCTGCCTACAGAGGCTACAGGCTTTACCCTACTCTAAGCTGCAAGGTTCTAGCACAGTAAACGTTAGCTACTGTGGCTGTGAAATAGTAATAATAATTTTTTTTTTTTTTGAGAAAGAGCCTCAAGCTGTCACTCTGGATAGAGTGCCGTGGCATCACAGCTCACAGCAACCTCCAATTCCTGGGCTCCATCAAGTCTCTTGCCTCCGCCTCCCAAGTAGCTGAGACTACAGGCGCCCGCCACAACGCATTTTTTGGTTGCAGCCGTCATTGTTGTTTGGCGGGCCCGGGATGGATTTGAACCCACCAGCTCAGGTGTATGTGGCTGGCGCCTTAACCTGTTGAGCCACAGGCGCAGAGCCGTAATAATAATTTTTTTAAAAAAACATGTTTTGGTGGCTGTATTGGGCTAAGGAGTTTGACTAAATCCTTAACTTTAACTTTGGCAGAGGACAGCAACTGGGTCTTACCCATCTCTGTGTCCATGAGTACTTGGAACACAGTACCTGGCATAGAAAAGGACTCCATTAAGTATTATTGGAGAAACGAATGAGCTTTTCAAACTGCTGTATTTATTAATGTATAGAAGAAGCTTCTAGAGGAAGGGCCACATAGTGTCCTTTTGGGGAAGGCTGGTGTTCACTGAGCTGCCGCTGGACAGGGCCATATTTGACTACTCTGCCCCTCCTTTTGTTTTCCAGGTCACCAAAGGGCCATGATTCTCATAAACATTTTAATTGGTCTGCTCTCGCGTAATCTCCCTTCACTGACTCCACTTCTTTCATCACCCAGTTCCAAACACCCACACCCAATTCCACTCACTCGCTCTGCACACACACCAGGCCCATTAGACACTGGGCTTCCCACACACTGGAAAATTCCCTCCCTATCTGGTACAAGATCGATTGTCTGCCTGTCAGTCTTGTGCCTGCTTTCTGAATGACTCAGACCCACTTCACCCTGATCTCCATGACTTTGGGATTCGATCTTTTGATTGCCTTCTTTCTTAACCCTGGGCATTCAGAGTATCCCACTCACAATGGAGCTCTGCAGCGGTGGAGGAGTGAGCCTCAGACAGTACAGATTGGCGTCATCAGCTTGTACGGTCACTTTCTGTTGGTGTTGACAGAACCCTCCTTGTGCCCTTGGATTGAGGCCTGGCACTGTCTGTTCAGCAGCCTGGGGCTCTCTAAGCCTCCTCTAGAGCTGTCACATTCTTCCAAGAACCCAGAGACAGGTCCAGCGCACAGATTGCATTAAGCTTTGTCACTCAGGGGAATTCTACCTGAGCCCTCAGTAAACACCAAGTTATGGGCAAATCTTGGATTCAACTAGAGTCATGTGAGTGAAAGCCTAACTCGGCTTTGTTCCCGGATAACACAACTAGTAACTTCCAGATTGTGACCCTAATCAGGATTCGAATGCCGAAGAAGAGGCTGAGAACCAGCCTAACCTTGGAGGGACGGTAGGGGTGAGGAACCAAGGGCATCCCTAACTCCCTGGCCTGAGTCAGGCCCTCTGACCTTGTGACAACTCAAGGTCACTTTACTGGGCTGTAATCTCACTCTGACCCCATGGCCCACAACTCAGCCCAAACGCACACTCCCCTTAAACCCGTGTATCTTCGTTAACGCTGTTCTCTGTGCTCAGAAAGGGTGCTGGTCAGTTTAATTACTAGGCCTCTCGTCTCATTTCTTGGACCTGGACAGTTCCCAGCCAGGCTCTTAGGAAGGTCAGATTGCTCATGCTCAGAAGAAGCAAAGAACGCCAGGTGTTTTGGGAAGTGTAACTGTTACTTCAGAACCATGGTCTGAACTAAGCTCAAATGTGTGAAGCCTGTGGCCAGCTAAGAGGCATTTTGGAGGGAAAGGGCTTCCTTTCAAATGTGCCTGGGTGGGCACTGTGTGAGACTGGGATAAGAAAAGCTCAGAGGGTGCACACATGCGCTGCTATACGTTGGTCTTTCCATGGGGCCCTTTCTACCTCCTACCTGTGCACATGACGGCAGCAAAGACCCAGCACTGCCCATAGCGCACCGGCTGGCAGCCAGTGGCGCGCCACTGCTTCAGGATGGCCACACTGCCCGTCCACTCTGCAGGGTTGACTCCATCTGTGTAATTCTCACTCCAGTTTCCATTGAGCACCCCATTGTCATCGTTGCTGTTGATCTGAAGAACACCCATATTAGGGAAGCGTAGAAACAGACCTTTCTTCAGTAAGATGTGATGTGTGGGCTTCCTTGGAAAGCCCACAGCCTGGCACACAGAGGAGAACTTTGACCTCATTTTACTAGGCACTTCCAGACCTGCTAGGGAAGGGCTGGAGGTGGGGCCAGCTAGTCTGACTTGTGCTCCACTGTTAATTAGTTTATTATTCAGTTTCTATCTGCCCCTTTATCCCATATCCTCCCATCTGCTGTGCCCTGGCTCTG
The DNA here is from genome assembly GCA_963574655.1 of Perodicticus potto. Lineage (NCBI taxonomy): Eukaryota > Metazoa > Chordata > Mammalia > Primates > Lorisidae > Perodicticus > Perodicticus potto. The sequence continues at coordinate 10,160 of CAUYRH010151063.1, forward strand.
AGAGCTTTAAAAATAATTCAGAACAAACAAAATTGAGAAACAAGATCATTTCCAAATTGGAACTACACTCAGCCTTTCCCAAAGCATCCAATTTGGAATTAATAGAGGTGAAAGCCTGAACTCATCTATTTCAGAGCTTGACTGAGAAAACTTGTTGCCCGCATTCTGGCATCAGTCTCATTCAAATGGCATTGCCAGAGGGTCCCTCCTCTCAACTCTTCATTCTCCCACTGCAGTGGGCAACTGTGAGTGGGCAGGGCACCCCCCACACCGCTTCCTCCCTCCCTGGGCTCAACAGGGACCTCACCATGGCACACACCACTCTGCTGACATAGACGGGGCTTCCCCGCAGGGCGCAGTCTGTGGCTGGGTCAATCTGGGAGTGCAGGCTCTTGTCTAGCAGCTTCAGGCAGATGTCTATAATATTCTCTTCAAACTGCAGAGGAGACATAGACAGGAGAGGTGCCCTTGCTTGGCGTGTGGGAGTACGTAAAACCGACATGACCCACCCCGCCCAGCTAGCTCTCTGAGGGAGTGTGTTTGTGGAAGACAAACCCATTTGGAAGGTAACTGTGTCAAACACAACAGCCACGGCCTGCCTCCCATTCAGGGGTGGGATTCCAAAGCTCTGGGGTCACAAGGCCTCTGGTATATGTGGCCTGCATGTCGAATCCCTCCCTCTTCATTTTGAAGTGACTACTACCTGTTTTGTTTTGTTTTATTTTTTACCAGTGAGTTTGACTGGCTGAAAAATCTGTTTCTCCTTCTCCTCTGAATCTGCATTCTTGGAACCCCTGGGATGCTCTTGCTAAACTGCATTGCTTCTTCCACACTCATCTGAGGACCCACCTGTCATTGGCAGCTCCTGCTCAGGTGATGGTGTAACTTGCCCCGGTACCTACAGTTCAGTGGGGCTCTAGACTGACTAACGGCATGTGAAACTCCCACCCAAGGCAGGCAGACTGGCTCCTCCAGGTCCTTCTGACTTGGTGTGAATGCCATGTCCTCTCAGGGCTCCCCAGCCCTGAGCCTGGTTTGGCTCCATAACCCGGGGTATGTCCCCACTACTCCTTCAACTCAGTTATGTGGTGTGGTCAAGGCCCATCTTTCCTGCCTGACTGAACATTCTGCCTCATTCCAGCTGTCTTCATGACTCTGGACCCCAGACCTGGCACAGTGCCCAGCACACTGCAGAGAGTCTGAACATCTTTGTTAAAAGAGTGTAAATGAATGCATTTATTCCTGAGAAACACTGGGCAACAAGAAGAATCAGGAAGCTTCTCCGATCCACCTTCCCCAGAGAATAGTCTGACCAGTTCACTTTTCTGCTTTAAAATGGTCAAAGGTCTCTATGGCCTAGGGGTGTCCAACAGCAGACTGAAGCTGGCTATGACTGCTTATCTGTGGTGATGGTTATCACAAAAATCATGCAAGGACCTTTTAGCTTTCCTTAGTTTTTGTGTATTTAATGCACGCCCCAAACAACTCTTAGGTAAGCATTCATAGCCAGTTCTCAGCAGCAGTTGGATACCCCTGGTAAAGAATCAAAGATCCAACCTCCTTCAGAAGTCTCTCCCAGATCACCCACCCCAATATCTCCAGCCTCGTGTCTCAATATGCCCACCACCACTGCCACCATGTTTTCCAGAAACACCAAACTATTATAACTTATAATAGTTCCTTCCTTATAACTCCTGCAGGAGGCCAAACTATTTCCCCCCTTCATGTCTTCGTCCATGTCTTCTCTCTGTCTGGAATGTTTCTCCCCCTTTCCATCACTTGGGTGACTCAATTCGAGCATATTCCCTCCCAGGAAGGCTCTCTGATACTCCCATGCCCAACCAAGAGCTCTTTCTTTTGCTCCCATCACACTCTGCGCTTGTCTCTCCATCTCTACATACCCCACTGCATGGCAAATGATCCGTTTTGTGTCTGTGTCCCCACTACACTGTGGGATCAGGAACAGGGTTTTATTCCTTTTCCTTTCTCTAGCACTTAGCACCCTGCCTGGCGCCAAGCAGGCATTCAATATGCCTTAATGAGGAAGAGAAACAGAAGGAGAGCGACCCAGGGCTCAGAAAGCAGAAACTCCTCACTACTGTTTCTCACAGATGACAGTAAACTTCTGTCCAGGGGCTCTTCAGGACCCCCAATCTGTTCCTGCTGAGTAAGGGGTTGGGACTATGAATTGGGGACAGTCAAGGCTGCTATGCCTCATCTTGGTGGTAGCTACCCTTGGGCCCAAATTGGGCTGAAAGCCACACATGTTGGAATTCTTTTTTTTTTTTTTTTTTTTTTTGAGACAGAGCCTCAAGCTGTCACCCTGGGCAGAGTGCCGCGGCATCACAGCTCACAGCAACCTCCAATTCCTGGGCTCAAGCGAGTCTCTTGCCTCCGCCTCCCAAGTAGCTGGGACTACAGGCGCCGCCACAACGCCCGGCCATTTTTTGGTTGCAGCCGTCATTGTTGTTTGGCGGGCCCAGGCTGGATTCGAACCCGCCAGCTCAGGTGTACGTGGCTGGCGCCTTAGCCTGTTGAGCCACAGGCGCCGAGCCCACATGTTGGAATTCTATTAGGGTAAGTCCAGGAGAGGAACCATATCAAGCTGATAAAAGGCTCCATGGAGACCTCCAGAGTTTCTCAGATGACACCCCTTCTGCTGGTTAAGAGCTGGTCTTCTCCCTCCCATGGTGTTTCTGGCACCAGGACTCAACCTAGAGAGCCCCTTCCCTGGCCTGGCACTGGACTTCCTGGAGCACCTGCTGCAGGCTGAGCTTTAAATGAGAGGCAGGTTTTTACATAGAGCAAAAGCTGCAGAGCATTCCAGTTAGCATGATGATATTTTTACATATAAAATCATGTTTTAGAACATGTGTAGAAAGCAAAATGCAGAGGAACCGACACCAAGCTGGTGACAATGCTTAGGATGACCTTCATGTATCCATTTTTGTAATTTTTTTGCAAAGTTTTAAAAACAATGATTGTATTAACTTTCATAATGAAAAAGATATATCATCAAAATAAATGAATAAAGAGGGAGCTGTCATGGGGAGGGAGTGTTCCTGCTCATCAGTCCTCTTGCCAGCTGCCATGTTCAGAGTCTTGTCCTCGGTGTGGGGAAATTGATGCCAGGACCCATCACCAGGGGTTGTGAGGATGAAGTGAGAAAGTGGAAAATGTGACCCACCAGAAACACAGTTTAACAAACAAAGTTACTACGAGGCACCACAGCAGCCTCAAGGATGCCAGCCCCTTCATCCTCAACCTCATACTCAGTGGAACTCCTGGGTGGGCGCCGTCAGCTGCCTTTCCCTTAGCTCCTGTTGTCCAAATCAGACGTGGTCAGCAAAAGACACACCTTCCCACTTCCCTTGGCTGCTCCTTTAGCAACCTGAGCTCGCTGGCATCACACATTTCCCTGTACCTTTAGTGAGGGATGGTCAGCAATTTTGGTGAGCCTTGAACACACCCACCTGCTTGAACGCATCCCTCTCCTGCTTCCCTCTCCCCATAAGCCCAGGGCCTGGATGGGCCACCAGCATGGCTGACACTCACCTGTCCATAGTTCCAGGGGCATGGGCGGACCCAGTTCTTGTTCCCTTGGTAAATGAAGCCGTAATCATTCATGACATACTCCTGTCGCTGGGGCTCACTGTCCAAGTAGACAGGATCGTCTAGGAATAGAGGGAGGATGCAGAGCAGAAAAGTCACCTTGCCCCTCCTGCCCCACTCCCATCCCCTCAGTGTCACGGAAACTGAGCTCTGGAGAGGGCACCTGGCAACACCAAGACGGGCACCAGGGGATGGGTCTTGGGGATTCCACGCCCCCTAGCACCAGCTGGTTCTATATAAACAAACATAAAGTGGAATAATAAGAGTTTACCGTGGTGGAATTTCTTGGTTAGCAAAGCACATTTACACCCTAGCCCCATTTTAAGGTTGAGAAAATAGACTCAGAGTGATTAAGAAACTTGCCCAAATCACACATACTTAGCTGGAATTTGAACACAGCCCATGCAATTCCATATTTTGTGCTCTTTCTGCTGCACTAATCTTGGCTGGAAAAGAGCAAACCTGAACTTAAGTTTTGGCATTGACCTCATCATTCCTTTTGTAGAAATTTAATCCAAGGAAAGTATTTAAGATGTACACAAAGGTGTAGTTACTACTATGCCCCGTTCTTGAGGACTGGTTAAATAGCTTCTGTGTGCCTCCACTACGGAATTTCATATGTATGAATATTAGAATAAGGCAGCAAAATTGTATATATGGACTTGGAAATCTACATGTGATTTATTAAGTTTAAATAGGTTACAAAACAATGTGTATGCTATGAAATGACTTTTCTTAAAAATATGTGTGTATAGAGTGCTCACTTTGGCAGCACATAAATATATATATTTATTTTTTTTTTGAGACAGAGCCTCAAGCTGTCACCCTGGATAGAGGGCCGTGGCATCACAGCTCACAGCAACCTCCAATTCCTGGGCTCAAGCGAGTCTCCTGCCTCCGCCTCCCAAGTAGCTGGGACTATAGGCGCCCGCCACAACACCCGGCCATTTTTTTTTTTTTTTTTTTTGTTGCAGCCATGATTGTTGTTTGGTGGGCCAGGCTGGATTCGAACCCGCCAGCTCAGGTGTACGTGGCTGGCGCCTTAGCCCGTTGAGCCACAGGCGCCAAGCCAGGCAGCACATATATTAAAATTGGAACGATAAAGATTAGCACAGCTCCCGCGAAGAATGACATGCAAATTCATGAAGCGTTCCATATTTTTTGGAAGGAACAACCAAGATCATAAATTTTGATGATGAAAACACAATATTAATAAATTGTCATATTCCAAATATATGTATGTATGTATATTAACAGAGGATTCTGAAGCTTATTCCAAAAGACATTAATTGTAATTATACTTTTTTCTTTTTGCCTATTGGCATTCTCTAGATTTTCTGAAATGAACATGTGCTATTTTTATGATATTAAAACAAATCTACTTAAAGTAGAGAACAAACAAAAGGCCTTGGGGGGAGATGTCCTCTTTGCAGTGTTCTAGAACTGTCTAGAAGCTCTGCAGACCCTGAGGAAAAGGGTCCTCCTCCTCAGAGGCAGCCTCAGACACAGCCTGACAGGCCGCTGATGCAGAGGATTCCTTGCTGAGATGTGTTTGGGGGTTTGGACCTGTGTGGTGCGAAGCTCAGTTTCAGAGTTGAGACCACACCCATCCCTCCTCATAGCCAGCAGTGGCCTGAGCTACGGGGTGGTCTTCCCACTGGACAGGGTGATCCTGGGGCAGCTGCTGATCCTGACCTCATACCACCTTTAGCCCCAGCATTGGATCTCCCCAGGACCTGGGTACAGGGCAAGCTCAGTAGAGAAGCTTCCTCCCCACATTTCAAGGCCCTCAGTACAAGTCTGAAACCCACAGTCTTAAAGGCCAGGAGAGGTGCCTATCTATGTATGTAAGAGAGAGACAGAGAGAAGACAGACAACTGGCCTTTCTTTATCCAGGGGCAGGGCCTTTTCACCTGGCTGGTCAGTGAGAATGCTGAGCCATTCAGCAACAAGGAGGTAGGGAGTGATTAGAGGTTTTAGAACCCAGCCAGGTTCTGGGTCCTAATGTGACCCAGCAGCTCCCCTCCCACGGGGAGGGATAAGACTGAGGGAGAATTAGAAGGAGTCGGGGGACAGGGAGGAGATCATACCCTCAGTCAGAAGCAAAAGTGGGTTGAGTCTGGCTTTTGGGGAAAGGCACAGCAGATCCACCCCTAATCCCGACTCCTCTGTCCTTCCAACTCTCTCTTGTTTGTGCTTGGTTTTGCCCTGAAGGTTTAGAGGACAGGGTTTGTGAGACTGGTAAGGTGGGATATTCACTGTGGCTTTGTTTGTAAGAAAAATACTAAAGACAGCCAAAAATAGGGCACTAGTTAAAAACATCTGATGCATCCAAACAGTGGCATAATTGTAACAGTTAAGACGAATATTCTGATAGGAAAATATGTCCAAAGTTAATTTTTATATTAAAAAAGCAAATTGGAGGGCGGTGCCTGTGGCCATTGAATAGGGTGCTGGCCCCATATACCGAAGGTGGCGGGTTCAAACCCAGCCTTGGCAGAACTACAAAACAGAAAAATAGCCGGGTGTTGTGGCGGGCGCCTGTAGTCCCAGCTACTCCGGAGGCTGAGGCAAGAGAATCGCCTAAGCCCAGGAGTTGGAGGTTGCTGTGAGCTGTGTGATGCCACGGCACTCTACCGAGGGTGATAAAGGGAGGCTCTTGTCTCTTAAAAAAAAAAAAAAAAGCAAATTGGAAGCTAGTATGTGTGACATAATCCTACTTGTGCTATGCATTGTAGACTAACACACGTACCCACTGACACACACCACACACTTATTTGATTAAGCTTAGAACACTTTCAGAAGGCTTTACAAGAAAATGCTAACATGTCTTATTCCCCTGGAGAATGAAACTTGGATATTGGGAGGTTTCCCTTTTTGCCTTCTCCTTTTCTTTTCTTTTTCTTTTTTGGTTTTACCCTTTTTTTAATTCCACAAATATTCAATGTAGAGCATGAACTACTCTTACAATAAAAAACTCAAGTTAACTTAAAAATGTATGATAAAGGTAGATGTCAACAGTGGTCAAAATTAATTGCAATAATTTTCTGTTTAAGTAAAGATGATTTGGTTCAAAATTGGAAAATTCTAAATAATCAAATACATAGTGAGGTCTCCCTGCCCCAGTTGAGGGTAGCGCTGAGTGTATGAGATTGGGGAGGTTTCTGGGTAGACCGGGAGCAGGGTCTAGAAACCACTGAGCCTGTTTACCTGGAAGCACTGACAGAGAGGAGAGACCCCCTCATGGGGACTGTGCCTTACCTGGGCACCAGGGATTGAAGAGCAGGATGAACTCCCCGAGCTGGTAGGCCGTGACAGAGCCCTGGAAGGGGTCAATGTGAATTTTCAGGAGGTACCGGCCCACAGCCGCCGTGGGAGGGGCACACAGGCTCACCTCCAAGGAGGTGGCCCCATTGGTTTCTACAGAGGCGATCCAGGGGCTGGTGCCAGCACGGTCTGCCAGGCTGAACACGGCCCGAGTCCCCTTGGCCAGGTCAGGCAGGGATCCTGGGAAGGAAGTAGAGCTGAGTCCCTCTGGGGTGACCTCCCAGCCCTTCCCAAAGACCTCCCCCCAAGTACACACAGACACATATACGCACACATACACACATCCCCGTGAGCCAGCTGGGTCCTCACCAGTCTCAGTCACAAAGATGATGTTGTCCAGGCCTGGCTGGAAGCTCCGGTTACTGAAGTGCAGGGTGATGGTGAAGATCTGGCCCCGGCGAATGATGAGGCGGTAGCTGCTTATCTCCTGTGTGTGGTGCTGCACGTTGTTCCTGGAGGTCTGGAAATCTGTGAGGGCCACCTCTAGCTCTGCAATGAGGCAGCCAGAGGCAGACTCAGCGTTTGGAGTCTGGTCTGATCCTATCTACCACTTACTAGTTGTGCAAACTTGAGAAAGCAACTCAATCTCTTTGAACTTCAGTTTTTACATCAATAAAATAAGAGTCCAAAATGCCAACCTAACAGGATTAGTATGAGGAGTGAGGCTCCATGCATGCAAGTTCCTCTTTCTTCCTTCCTTCCTTCCTTCCTTCCTCCCCTACTTGTCTGACTGTCCCCCTCTCCCTTGCACTATATTTAGGTGCATGGTTTTCTGCCTCTGTCCGACTCCTTTTGTAGACCTGGTCAGGTCTGAGTGCTCCCCTCAGCCTAGCGTATCTTCAGACTCACCCTAGCAAGCACTTCCTTGGTGTCAATAGTCTCCTGCCCGTGTTCCAGCCTCCAGACCAGGGAGCAAGTCCCTGCATCAACTGTCTCTGGGTCAGCTGTCCCCAGGTTGGCTGCCCCTGAGTTAGCTCCCTTTCCTTTAGCAATTTTCTGGCTCTCTAACCACCACTAATGCCATGTGTCCATTGCCCTGGGAGCTTGGAGGCAGACAACAGACAAAGAAAGTTCCATTTCCAGTCCTTACACTGACCTCACTGTTCTCCACGGGCGCCTCTCCCAGAAGGGTCCTATTTCTTACTCTTCCGAGTCTGACATGGTCCTGCCCTGGTTCCCAGTCATCTGGTGAACTCACAGCCTTTAAATCATAATTGGTTCACTCATCTCCTTAGCCTACACTCATTTGTGTGTCTCCAATCCCCTTAATTCCTGCAATTAAAACGTCTCTGGTGTCCATCTGTCCCTTTCCACGTTCACCTGAACCTAACCTGCTCACCTCATACCTAGTGACTGTCATAGTTCCCATAGTCTCCTGCCTTCACTCTCTCCCCACCACCTACCCCTAATGCATCATCAGATTACCTTTTCTCAAGAAAATGTGATCATGCCATCCTTTTGCTCTGAAAGTTCTGAGATATCTTACATTACTATTAAAAAGGCACATTCTTTACTCTGAAACTTAAGACTCTTCTTATCAGTCCTTAAGTTATTCTTGCATTCTTACTTCTCACCACTCCTAGGATGGGCCCTTTCCTCTAGACAATCTGTCCCCAAGAAAATGATACCCTTACCTTCTGTGTATTTTGTTCCTGCTGTAGCCTCAACTCACAGTGATTCCTTACTATCTAACCAGACCCTATCTGTCCTCCAAGACCACGTCCTTCATGAAGCCTGCCCCAGTTGGCCCACCCTTCTTCCCACCTCCACTCATCTGCAGAACCTAATTGAATCTCTCATAGAGAATCTTGACTACTTGACTGACAAGTTAACTCGCATGTCATACTCTTGTGGTCATTTCTATCAACAGATTTCTACAAGATTTAGGCTTAGCCTGAGATATTCGAATGTTTTTCTTCATTACTCTTACTTTTTTAAGGTAAGCATGAAACAAAGTTTATCAAGGAAGAGAAAGATAGGCTTATAGAATAAGTAAGCTTACAAAGCAGGATACATTCACCATAGACAGAGAACAGGCCTCCATTGCCAGGGCAAGTAGGCAAAGAGGCCTCTTTGTTACTTTTATTTTTTTTGTTGTTTGATTTTTGATTGTTGTTGAATTTTTTGGCTGGGGCTGGGTTTGAACCCACGACCTCTGGTATATGGGGCCGGCACCCTACTCCTTTGAGCCACAGGCGCCACCCCTCTTTGTTACTTTTAAATTTGTCTTTCATCAGTAGATATAAGCCAATCAGTACAGAGACTCAGCTGGTTTATCTTGGCTGTATTTAGAGTTTTAAACAAAGAAACAAAGGCATTTGACAAAATTTAATACTCTTTCATAGTAAAATTTAATACTCTTTCATAGTAAAATGCTCAACAAATTAACAGTAGAAGGGAACTTCCTCAACCTGACAAAGGCTATCTAAGAAAAACCCACAACAAGCACCATCCTTGATAAGACACGGATGTCTGCTCTGGCCACATCTATTCATCATTGTACTAGACAGTTCCAGCCAAGGCTACACGTATTAGGCCAAAAGAAAAAAAAAAAATCTGGGTCATCCAGATTGAAAAAAAGTACAACGATCTTGTACATAAGGACGGGTGTGATGACTTGTGCCTGTGATCCTGGCACTCTGGGAGGCTGGGGCAGGAGGATCAGGAGTTTGAAACCAGCTTGAGCAAGAGCAAGACCCTGTCTCTACAAAAAAATAGAAAGTTAGCTGGGGCTCAGCACCCGTAGCTCAGTGGTTAGGGCTCCAGCCACATGCACCAGGGCTGGTGGGTTCAAACCTGGCCTGGGCCTGCTAAACAACAAAGACAACAACAAAAAATAGCCGGGCCTTATGGCAGGTGCCTCTAGTCCCAGCTACTTGGGAGGCTGAAGCAAGAGAATTGCTTAAGCCCAAGAGTTTTAGGTTGCTGTGAGCTGTGATGCCATGGCACCAAGGGCGACAAAGTGAGACTCTGTCTCTAAAAAAAAAGTTAGCTGCGTGTGGTGGCATGCATCTATAGTCCCAGCTACTTGGGAGGCTGAGGAGGAGGATTGCTTGAGCCCAGGAGCTTGAGGTGGCAGTAAACCATGGTGACACCACTGCATTCTAGTCAAGGTGACAGAGCAAGACTCTGACTCAAAAAAAAACAAACAAAAAAACAGCAAAGATCTTGTACATAGAAAATCCTAAGGTATTCGCCAAAAAATTAGAATTGATAAACAAGACTCAGCAAGGTTATAGGATATAATATCAATATAAAAAATCAACTGTATTACTATACACTTGCAATGAATATCTGAACATAAAATTAAGAAAATGATTCCATTTTATAATAGCATCAAAAAGAAGGAAATATTTAGGAATAAATTTTACAAAAGAAGTGCAAAACCCGGACCACACAGAAAAAAACACAAATTATTGCTGAAAAAATTAAAGAAGACCTAAATAAATGAAATGACAGTCACTGTTCATAGATTGGAAGACAATCAATCATTAATATGACAATTTAATCTATAGATGCAACACAATTCCTATTAAAATCCCAATTACCACTTTGCATAAATTGACAACTGGATCCTAGAATTCATATGGAAATATAAAGGATCTATAATAGCCAAAACAATCTTGACAAAGAAAAACAAATTTAGAGGATTCACGCCTCCCTATTTTAAGATTTGCTGCAAAGCTACAGTAATCAAGGCAATGTGGTAGAGGTATATGCAAACAGGCATCCTGAGCAATGGAATAGAAATGAGAGTCTAGAAATAAGCTCTCACATTTCAACTGATCTTTGACAAGAGTACCAAGACAATTTGATGGGGGAGAGGACGCTCTTTTCAAAAAATCATGCTGGGTCAAGTGAATATCCACCTGCAGAAGAATGAAGTTGGATGACTATTTTACAACATATGTAGTATATAAAAATTAACTCAAAATGGATCAAAGACCTAAACACAAGAGCTAAAACTACAAAACTCAGAGAAGAAAACACAAGGGTAAATCTTGGTGATCTTGGACGAGGCAATGGTTTTTTAAGATATGACAACAGAAGCACAAGCAGGAAAAGAAAAACACAGATCCATAGAACTTCATTACAATTAATAACATCAAGAAGGTGAAAATATAACCCACAGAATATGGGAAAATATTGTAAACCATGAATCTAATAAGGGACTTGTATGTAGAATATTTTTTTAAAATCTCATACAACTTTATAATAAAAAGACAAATAACTCAAGTAAAAAATGGGCAACTGATCTGAATAGACATTTATCCAGAAAAGATATGTCAAAAAACACATGAAGAGATTCTAAACATCATTAGTCGTTAGAGAAATGCAAATGAGACATCACTTCACATCTACCAAAGATGGACAATAACCAATATTAGTGAGAATGTGGGGAAAGTAAAACCCTCATTCTACTGTTGGTGGGACTGTAGAAAGGTGCAGCACTTTGGAAGACTTTTCCTCAAAATGTTACACATAGAGTTACCATTTGATCTAACAAATCCGTCCCTAAGTATATACCTAAGATAAATGAAAACATGTTTTGCACAAAACGTGAATGTTGATAGCAACGTTATTCCTAATAGCCAAAAAGTGGAAACAACATAAATGTTCATCAACTGATGAATGGTTTATCCATACAATGGAATATTGTTTGGCCATAAAAATCAATGCTGAGCATGCTACAACATGGATGAAAACATTTTGCCAAGTGAAAGAAGTCACCCACAAAAGGGCACAGATTGTATGGTTATATTCATATGAAATGTCCAGAATAGGCAAATCCAGAGAGACAGAAAGTAGATACAGTGTTGCCAGGGGCTGGAGGAAGGTGGAGTGAGACTTGACTGCTAATTCTTTTTGAGTGATGAAATCTTACAGATCTAGATGATGGTAATGTTTGCAAAACTTTGTGAATATATTAAAACCCACTGAATTGTGAACTTTAAATGCATGAATTTTATGGTGTATGAATTGTGTCTCAATAAAGCTATTATAAACAATTATCAACCAAATCAACTGCATCAAAATATCCTAATAAATATCACAATTTATCTTGTTAAATATCTTTAAATTCTTTTGATCACTGTTATCATATGACCTAACAATTCTATCCCTAGGTGTGTACCCAAGAGAAATGAAAACATATGTTCATACAAAACCTGAATCATACACATCTTTTTCATGATGTAGTTTATTGTGATTATTATTACAAAAGAAATAAAAGCATAAAGATCAGCACACTGCAGATACTAAGAAAGGCTTGCTAGGTTGAACAGAGTTCTCTCTCTTCTGCAAATTCACCCATCCTGGTTTCAGATCAAATCAACACTTTACTGAGGGTCTATTATTGCAAGGCACTGTTAAATTAAATAATTCTCATCATAACCTTGAAGGGATGAAATGCAATGTTATTCACATGTGGGGACGAGAAAGGTAGAGTAAATGTCTTCTCTAAGGGTAAAGCAGGATTCCTGACTCAGGTCCAGCGCTCTTCCCGGCACCCAACAGCTGCCGCCCATCGCTGGCTTTCACTCATTGTCAGAAGAGTATCCTGACCCGCTGCCAGTTGGGAAAGCACTCAGCTTTTTCCTAATAATGGAAAAAGAAGCTCATCCCTTTGGGAGACCAATTGACTAGCTGGCTCCAGTTCAGGTTGGGCACACGACCCAGACTGTCCAACAGGCGTGGCAGCATCTGCCTGACAGCAAACACGAGGGCAGAGTCTCATCCTCTGGAGACACCACAGGCATCTTAATCTCTGCCTATGACAGGAACGATCCCTCTGCCCAGACACCAGCTATTCAAATGGGAGGTTCATTTAGTACTGAGCCTTTAGTACTGAGGTGAAAGGAGAGTGGGGGAAAATGATCAGAAAGGAGATCATAGGAAGAAGTTTTAAAGTAAGTGATCTTCATAGTTGTCCTAGAGAGATAGTCCCACGTGAGTACGTATATGCGTGGATAAGAATGTTCTTTGTGGGCGGCGCCTGCGGCTCAAAGGAGTAGGGTGCCAGCCCCACATGCCGGAGGTGGCGGGTTCAAACCCAGCCCTGGCCAAAAACTGCAAAAAAAAAAAAAAAGAATGTTCTTTGCAATATTGCTTACATAACTGAAAAATTGAAAACAACCTAAATGACCATCAATAGGGGACTGGCTAAATAAATTTTGTATACCCAAACTATTGGGTAGAGCCATAGGTACTGACAGGCATGGATAGAGCTCCAAAACATAACACTGAATGAAACGAAATCAAGAAAATCATATATACACTACGATGGCCCCATGGGTGTACCAAGAAAAGTCACATGTACTAACCTTCCTATTTCATTGACATTCATTATTTCAATGTGCAGATCAAAGGCAGGTAAGAGTGGTTACTCTGGAGATGAGGCTGCATTTGGGGATGGCAGTCAGGGAATTGCAGCATAATCTGTAACTGTTGATTTATTTTACTCCAACTATGGAATCATATATTTCTTGTGTAATTAAAAGTTGTAAAATTTTTAAAATAAAAATAAGCACAAAAGCTAGTCAAGGAAGGTGAAGCTGTTACATTTGTAGAGTAAATTTAAAGCCCATTTCTATAAATACAATAGTTTCAACTAAACATTTAATCTTCATAGTAGCTCTTCCCAGAGAGAGATGATAGAGAGGGGAAGTTGCTGGAGGAAGATTAGCTGAAACAAACGCGTATCTTCTCTTCTCCCCGCCCCCCTACCCTTTCCCATATGGCGATTCAGAGAACTTCAGAGCAGAGCAGGAAGACATCATGATTATCTGGTCCAACCCTTTATTTTTCAGGCATGTGTGTGGGACCTCAAAGAGACATGCCCTGCCCTATGTCAAAGGGTCAGCTAGTGGCAGACCCTGACCCCCAAGTCCCTGGCCTTGTCCCATCCCACCAGGCTATGGAAGCCTGGGCTGTTTGCTGTGTTTACCTGCCAGCCTCCACACTGTCTCCTGGCTTTCAGGCCACCAGTGACTGGGGTTCTTGCAGGTCCTGGCTCAGTTCTGTACTTAATCCGCCCTTTTTCCCTTGACTTCCCACAGTCTCTCTCTGTCCTCCTCGTCCTGCACTCGGCAGCCCCACGGGCCTTCCCTACCTTGGGCCATGGTGGCTGCCTCCAAGTCCTGGGCTGCTCCCCACACAACAGCTGGAAGGACTGGACCTTCAGGAAACCGGTGCCAGAGTGGCTGCTTCCCCGTCCATCCCGAGACTCCAGGAGACACTGAAGGTGGGGCAGACAGCTGCCTGCCACCTGCTTACTGGGCAGATCACAACTGGTTTTCTCACTTGCCCTTGGGTTTTTCTTGGCGGTGTTGCTTGGCTGAGAGGAGGTGTGGAGGCCAATGAACTGTCACAGCCTTGTGCCATGTGGGCCTTGCATAGCTCTTGAGCAACAGGGCATTCCCCGGCAGGTGCTGTGCTGTGCTAGGAGGGAAAGGCAAGCTGACAGGGTCTCCAGGGAGAAGGGGGGCTGCACTTCGGTAGGAAGGAGTATCAGGGTCCCAGACTGCTGCTCAAAACAAGCAGCCACAGGAAGCCTAGAGCCCTGCTGGGCACCTGAGCTCTCTTTTATCCTGAAGAGTCACTTCATGCACATTAAATGCAAACAGAACCCACTCTGTCTGGATCACCTTTTCTATGATTTCCTTGTATTTAATTTTGGCAGTGGCATTGCCTTGGGCGAGACCCACTAGGTCTGAAGTGAATCTCAAAAACAGAAGAGGAAGGAAAATTGGGCAGATTGCCGGAGGAGTTTTGGAAACACCTGTAGGTGAGAGGGTGGGAATGCCAGTGAGCAAAGACCTTGATCCTAATGATCCTGCTAAAACAAAACAAAACAAAAACGTACAAGCCCCTGGAGTGCACTTGTCGGGAGGAAAGCACAGATGGGAGAAGAGAGAGGGAGGGAGGGAGAAGGGCTCTGCATTAGGAGGAGGAGGGACCCCCACACCTTTCCCTGCTGGAGGCACTTCTCCCTGCATGCTCCTGCTTTCTGGGTCCTTCTTTCTCTGGAATCTTATTTACCAGCACAGTCCTCCCACCTGTAATTTTCCACTCTCTCTGTCTCCACTCAGCTCTTGAGGGTCTATGTGTTCAGTTACAGTTCACCATTTTAACACACTGTGCCCACCTCCAAGCCTCAACCCTGCGTCCGCTCAAGTTCCTGTCCTTTTCTCTCAACTGCATTTCTTGGCCAAGCCCTTGTCTACTGCTCGGCCTCCCTCCCGCTCCCAGCCCCCTGCAGTCTGCCCTCTGTCCCGGGACCCTGCGACACGAGGCACCAGACACCCTTTCCTGCTCTTTCAGGTGCCGTTTGTAGCCCTGTGTGCACTGACCACCGCTCTGGGCTCAAAGGACTTCTCTCTTAGTTCCCCTGCTACCTCCCTGTCCACTCTGCCCGCTTCTTCTCAGTCCCCTGCACAGGCTCTTTGTCCTTGTGCTGGTGACTCCCAGGGATTTGTCTGGGGGTCTCTTCTCACTTCCCTTGCTCCTGTGTGACACCAGTGACCCCCAGAACTGTGTATTGCAGGCACAGCCTGATGGACAGCTCCACTGCGTGGACCTTCAACACCTCACACCCTGTGTGCCCCAATGGGACTCCTCCCCTCTCCTCACCTCTCAAAGTGCCTGCTCTTATTCCCAAATCTCTGCTGTTGTCTTGGTGAGTGAGGACACGTCCACTCATCATACCTGGAAAACCTGGCTGCCACCTCATCTTTCTCCATCTTCCTGAACTTTGGCCCAATAGTCCAGCCCAACTCTGAATTACCTTCCTAAAACTGCCTCCTCCTCTCTGGGCCCCTTGGCCCTGCTTTCGCTGAAGCCCCTGCTTGCCTGGGCAACAACTCCTAACCATCCTTTCTCTGAATGGGTCGCCAGGGATTTTTTGGAAGTGCCAATTCAACCAGGTTGCTCCCTGTTTAAGATCAAACAGTGGGTAAAGGCCAAACATCTCAGCATCACCCTCAAAGCCCTTGAGGATTGTTCCCTGCCCACCTAGAGGCCAGGCAGGCCAAATCCCCTTGGTTCTCTGATGCAGACCTCTCTCCCTCACCTCCATGCTCCCTCCACGTGCTGGCCTCTTTTGGAAATGTCTTCCTCTTGCTTCCCTACTTCCCAGCGCCCAGGCTCAAGCAGCCCCCTCCAGGAAGTCTTCCTGACATCCTCCCCCTACCACACCAGGAATCTGATTTGGGACTTCCTCTTCTGCATTTCCTATGAACCAACTCATACCTCACATTATAAATTCTTACCTAGCCTTCCCCCAGTTCCCCAGGAAGGCAAAGTCTTTGTCTTATTAATAGCATTCCCAGTGTTTAATAATGTCAGTGGCTAATAGTAATAGAACTACTAATACAACTGGTAAGAGCTTTTAATTGCAAATACTATTTGGAGTTCTTTCTGTGCACTACCCCATTACAACATCCCTGTGCTTAGGTACTGTTACTGTTCCTTGCATATTACTGATGAAGAAATCAAGGCTTAAAGACATTAAATAGCTTTTCTAGGCTCACTCACAAAGGACTGGTGGAGCCAGATTTTGATTGCAGGCGCTCAGACTCCATAGTTTGAGTGCAATATCTGAAACATGGTTGCCTTTCAGCTCCTCTGTGTGACCAGTCGGGGTGAATGAAGTCAAAGATGATCCACGTGTGAACGACAGATAAATGCCCAAATGCCAGGACCACTGCCACACCCTGAGAAGGATTAGCTGGAAGGGAGGAAGGAACAGGGGCAGCAGAGCTTATTGTGAGGGTGAGTCCAGCCAGGGTGGATGGGTGTGGAGAGGTGTGGTGGCCATAGGGGAAGATGCCCAGCAGCCCATTTCATGGTGTCTCTGGGCTAGCTTGGGGCAGCTGGGAATGGTTGAGATTTGGAAGCCATGGAAGCAGACACTGTGAGTAAAGCCCTTTCGGCTGAGCCAGCCTGGGGGCCTGAACTTCTGGCAGTTCTGCCAACCCCCAACCTCGAGCAGAGAGAGAGGGCAGAGAATTCACATCCATCTCTGAGTCCTGAGCCTCCCACAGAGGACCTCACAAGGTCAGGAGGCGCTTAGAGAGGACTGGTCTGAGGCAGCCCCTGGACAGGAGAGGGGTGAAGACAACACAGGGGCGTGAAGCCCATTCATGGGGCCAGGAGAATCCAGGGCGCTCCTCCACCTGGACGCGGGGGCTGAATGTGACCTGGGCTCTGGGCCTATCCAGCTGACTTATAGGCTCAGCCTTTTCATTCACTTTCTACGAAGCATTAATCAGAAGGCGTGAGGGCCAGAGTGTTGGGTAGGGAGGTGGCTGTGATCAGAGAAGTGTGTCCCTTGGTCCAGGGGGAGGGACAGAGAGCATTTGGGTATTTGTCATTCACACGTGGATCATCTTTTACTTCATTCACTCCTCAGGGAAACTTAGGAGAGGTGATGAGCCGGGCTGTGGGGAGGAACACTTGAGCAGAGATGGACAGGCCTGTTGGGGCTGACCTGCTCTGGCAAGGTGGTGGGGAACCTCTAGACCTTTGTAAGACCCAGGGAGCCCTGGCTGTCTTCTGGCCCTACTTCTGGCCCTTGAGCAGGTTACAGTTTCCTTATTTGTAGAATCAGTGCCTGTGGCCCCGGGGGTGGCCCCGGGGTGGCCCAGGTCTGAGGGGAAGATGAAGAGTTCCCCACAGATGATGGCAAAGGGAAGCCTCATGGGCAGATCCAAGTGGATTCCTCTGTTCCCTTTCTCTTCTCACCCCTGGAAATGGAGACAGTCACCCAGGAGAAGTGACTAAACTGACCGGAGGACCTCTGCACGTGAATGTGCTTCACAAAGCATTTGGAATACACGTCCTCATAGCAGCCCTGTGAGGGACGGGAAGGGCTGGACTACCATGCTGTTAGGTGATCACTTCACAACTGGGGAAGTCAGGGTGCCACCTGAGGAGCTGAGAGCTCTTTGCTTTGTGTCACACAATGATGCTGGATGTTGTGAACCCCAAAACTACCCGGCTAAAGGACCTCAGGATGACAGTCTCTGTGCATACCTCGGGGGCATGGGAAGACCAGAAGCCAGGAGCCGTGGGCGCTGGCCTGGCTCAGGCCTCCTTCCTGCTCTGCAGCCAAGCGTTTCCTTCACCAGAGTTTACCTGTGGGAGCCTTGCTGGGCTGCGAGGCCAAGGGGGGATTGCTCAGGATCTAATCTCAGGGTGCACTATGGCAGTGGGCACCAGCCCTGGCATTCTGAGCCCTGGGGGATCAGACTGGAAGAGAGCTTAGAATAGATCTGGCCTGTCCAACCAAGGCAGGGTACGCAAAGAAAGCTGGGTTCTAAGTGAGGGGGAGGGGGGAAAACACTACAAAGTATGACTTTTAAAGCCAATTTTTAGATGGGGACAGGGAAAGTGATTCGGCAGGTAGACTGGGAAGGCAGAAATGGCTAACATCCACATCTCGTGGGAGACCCCTCAGAAGCTCGTGAGAAGCCTGCCCACTGTTCCCTCACAGTGACACAGCCGGGACAGCACAGGAGGGCCAGTGACTAACGTAGGAGGACCCAGTACTCAGCAGACAAGCAAGGTGTCACATTTTTGCAAGAGCCAGAGCAGGTGTCCCTCTCTTGAGGGTGGGGAGCCACCTAGAACACTGCATGACAAGGCAATGACAGGGCACCACAGAAATGCCCAATGGCACTTAATGGGGACAGGCGTAGCTGGCACAGAGGGAGGAGTGAGGGCATGTGGGTGCCTATCCTTCCTGCCCCAAGCAGCCATGTGCAGGCAGGGCCGGGGAAGGTGCAGGCCTGGGGGACTGCCCCCCAAGAGAAAGTAGAAGGGAGGAAGAGGACTGCTGGGGCAAACCAGCAAAACCCAAAACATGGAGAGAAAGCGGGGGAGGGGGAGGGAGAGAACAAAGAGGAAAGGAGGAGGGGGAGAGAGGGAGGGGGAGGAGAGGAGGAGGAGTGGGAGGAGCAAGCAAATGTCAAAGCCCATAGAGGAGCAAGGGGGAAATGGAGGGCTGGGTGTTGAGAAGGTGGGAGGAGCGGGGACTCAATGAGCCTGCAGCCCTGGGCAGGTGGGCAGTGGACCAGGGTAAACAAAGCCCGTGCCTGCAAGCCAACAGGAAGATGCTCTCCTTTCCTGTGTTTCTGGATTTTTTCCTCCTTTTCTGTGTTTCTGGATTTTCTAAATTATCTACGATAGAGATGTATCAATTTATAATGATGACTTTAGGGAAATACAAGAGGGGAAAAGATCAGAATGATCTATTAGAAAATGTTGGCAGAGATTTCCCCTGGGATGAACTCTTTTGGTGATTTTTCTCTAGTTTCTTTTCAAATCATCTAGATGAGCAGGAATTTTTTTTTTTTTTTTTTAGCTTTTCTATCTTTATTTATTTATTATTTTTTTTATTGTTGGGGATTCATTGAGGGTACAAGAAACCAGGTTACACGGATTGCATTTGTTAGGTAAAGTCCCTCTTACAATCGTATTTTGCCCCCAAAAGGTGTGTCACACACCAAGACCCCACCCCCCTCGCTCCTTCCCTCTCTCTGCTCTTTCTTTCCCCACCCCTCCCTCATTCTTTCTCTCTCTGCTCTCCCCTTCCCTCACCCCCATCATGTCATTAATTGTCATTAATTGTCCTCATATCAAAATTGAGTACATAGGAGTCATGCTTCTCCATTCTTGTGATGTATTACTAAGAATAATGTATTCCACTTCCATCCAGGTTAATACAAAGGATGTAAAGTCTCCATTTTTTTTAATGGCTGAATAGTATTCCATAGTGTACATATACCACAGCTTGTTAATCCATTCCTGGGTTGGTGGGCATTTAGGCTGTTTCCACATTTTGGCGATTGTAAATTGAGCTGCAATAAACAG
>CAUYRH010151067.1:0-32565 GCA_963574655.1 Perodicticus potto
GCCCGCCAAACAACAATGACGGCTGCAACCAAAAAATGGCTGGGTGTTGTGGCGGGCACCTGTAGTCCCAGCTACTTGGGAAGCAGAAGCGAAAGACTCGCTTGAGCCCAGGAACTGGAGGTTGCTGTGAGCTGTGATGCCACACACTCTATCCAGGGTGACAGCTGGAGGCTCTGTCTCAAAAAAAAAAAAAAAAAAAAAAGAAAAGAAAAGAAAAAAGAAGAGCACACTGGTATGTAGGCTAATTTGGAGGACAGAGGAATCAGGTTGTAAAGTATCATTATATAAAGAGAGAGAAAATTTTAAAAAAGAATCCATAAGACCTTGCTACTTTTGGGATATTTCAGATTAACAGAAATCAAGAAACAAAAACTTGGCTCAGCACCTACAGCTCAGCGGCTAGGGCACCAGCCACATACACCCAAGTTGGTGAGTTTGAACTCAGCCTAGGTCTGCCAAACAATAATGACAACTACAACCAAAAAAATAGCCGGGCTTTGTGGCGGGTTGTAGTCCCAGCTACTTGGGAGGCTGAGGCAAAAGAATCACTTAAGCCCAAAAGTTTGAGGTTGCTATGAGCTGTGACACCACAGCACTCCACCGAGGGCGACATAGTGAGACTCTGTCTCAAAAAAAGAAAGAAAGAAAAAAGAAACAAAAACCTGGTAGCTATATTAGGCCAAAAAAATGGAAGAGGGGGTTTGGCAGTAGTTAGTTTATTCCAGGTGAACATTTGAGAAAAGGAGATATAAGCAACCCTGGGCAAAATTAAAATACTTCTCTTTACAGCATATTTACATTCAAAAGAGAATATTTTTTCTTTTTAATTTTTAAAATCAAATCATGCTACCATCTCAACAATTATTTTCCTTACTTTAATACTCTATTAGTTGCATCATAAAATTGATGTAGTATACGTTCCAGTTTTTCTTGACCTTTTAAACTTTATATTCCTATCTATTTCCTGCCCTCTGCCTATACTTCTTCCCCATCTTATTTTAAAAGATCTCCTAACTCTTCCTAGGTATCTCAGCTTGTCATGATCTATTCTCTATGCCAGCTCTCCAACAATTCATGTCCATGTCATGAGGCGCTGTCTCAAAAAAAAAAAAAAAAAAGAAAAAGAAAAAAAGAAGAGCACACTGGTATGTAGGCTAATTTGGAGGACAGAGGAATCAGTTTGCCATAAATCAGGTTGTAAAGTATCAGTATATAAAGAGGGAGAAAATTTTAAAAAAGAATCCATAAGACCAGCTCGGCGCCTGTGGCTCAGCGGGCTAAAGGTGCCAGCCATGTACACCTGAGCTGGCGGGTTCGAATCCAGCCCGGGCCGGCCAAACAACAATGACGGCTGCAACCAAAAAATGGCCGGGCGTTGTGGCGGGCGCCTGCGATCCCAGCTGCTTGGGAGGCGGAGGCAAGAGACCCGCTTGAGCCCAGGAATTGGGGTTGCTGTGAGCTGTGATGCCACGGCACCCTACTCAGGGTGACAGCTTGAGGCTCTGTCTCAAAAAAATAAATAAAGAAAGAAAGAATCCATAAGACCTTGCTACTTTTGGGATATTTCAGATAAACAGAAATCAAGAAACAAAAACTTGGCTCAGCACCTACAGCTCAGCGGCTAGGGCGCTGTTCTCATTGGCTTTGTTCTCATTCTCAAGAAACAAAAATGCCTGGATCGGAACTCCCTCCTTCCTTCTCCTCTAAACTTTGCCCATCAAAAAGTCCCACTCCCTTGGAGTATCTTAGCTAGGTGTTAGGAAAGCAATTAATAGTTTCTCTTACAATCCTTCTACTAGTGTTTGCTTATTAATTCAAAAGCATCTCTGGTTTCTCCAGAGAGCTGGAGTAATCTCAAGAGGAGAAAACTCAAATAGCTTAGAAAAGTAAACAATTTGTTCTGACAGGGTTGGCCCTAAATAAAGTACACTTTTGGTGAGGCAGTGTCTTCACAATCTCTTCCCTCACTTTACCCTTGCAAACTTCTCCCCCATCTCCTATTAGGTATGTATTTCATGCTTTCCCTGTCAGCTGAGTTCTCTCACCTTTGACTCCTAAACCTCTTTAGCTACCCCAGATCTAAATCGTTCTACATCATTTTTTTTCCTATTAAAACTCTCTATCCTATGTTCTCCTTCTTCAGGGCTTTGCTAGCTAAGAGTTAAATTTAATATACCAAGATGTGTTCACTATTTCTTATATTATACTTTTTAAAATGTTTTTTCTTATATTAGTCTTTCCAAAAAAAATACCAGGGTGATGTTTTCATAGTAGCCACATTTCATGACTACATTGTTGACACCTCCAAATAACTTGCCCATAGTACAAGCTCAGTAAATATTTACTGGATTTTCAAAAAGGAAGAAGAAAAAAAAAAAGATAAGTAGAGGAAATTTCAAATATTGTATCACAAATACTTTGGGGTGTTGAAGAGGGAGGAGAAATATACTTTTGAGTATGTGAGTTTTTTAGCATTCTTTAAATCACATTAGAAGGTCCTCAGATGGAGAGAGCACATTATTTAACCTCCCTGACCTTTGGTTTCCTCATCAAAAAAGAAAGGCATTATGGCTGGGAGTCGTGGCTTATGCCTATAATCCTAGCACTCTGGGAGGTTGAGGAGAGTGGATTGCCTGAGCTCACAAGTTGGAGACCTGCCTGAGCCAGAGCAAGACCCCCGTCTCTAAAAATAGGATGGCCTTGCGGTGGGCTCCTGTAGAACCAGCTACTTCAGAGGCTGAGGCAAGAGAATTGCTAGAGCCCAAGAGTTTGAGATTGCTGTGAGCTATGATGCCACAA
This sequence comes from Perodicticus potto, assembly GCA_963574655.1. NCBI lineage: Eukaryota > Metazoa > Chordata > Mammalia > Primates > Lorisidae > Perodicticus > Perodicticus potto. The sequence goes on from CAUYRH010151067.1 coordinate 2,800, forward strand.
CACTCTACCGAGGGTGAAAAAGGGAGACTGTCTCAAAACAAACAAAAACAAAATAAAAAAAGCATTATAATTTTGTGATGCTTTTATTTTGTATCAATTTCACCCTTTCATATTAGCACATCTGCACTCATGACTCTGCTTATCAGTTTTCTGCCACTACAACTGTACTCTTTAGTTACAGGAGTAAGGGCAAAAGAGCTCATTTTGTCCTAGAAGGTATACAGATAAAGGCAAGTACAGTGGTGGCAATAATGAGCAGGGAAGGTAGTTAGGCAAATGACATCAATTTGTGATAACTCAGAGGGCAAAGAAGCATGAAAACAGAAGCTATAGAGTAGCTGTACAGTTTAGAAACACTATCCAATAGAAATATTACATGAGGTAAGGCCCAAATGTGAGCCTATATGTAATTTTAAGTTTTCTAGTAATCACATTAAAAAAGGCAAAAATAGATGAAATTTTAATAATGTATTTCACTTAATGTAGTATATTAAAATTATCATTTCAGTGCAATCAGTACAATCAATATTTTTAAATTACTGATATTTAAAGATGTTTCAACTAAATCTTTGAAATCCAGTGTGTACTTTACACTTACAGAACATCTCAATTCCTTTTTTTTTGAGACAGAGCCTCAAGCTGTCACCCCGGATAGAGTGCTGTGACTTCACAGCTCACAGCAACCTCCAACTCCTGGGCTCAAGTGAGTCTCCTGCCTCCGCCTCCCAAGTAGCTGGGACCACAGGCGCCCGCCACAACGCCCGGCCATTTTTTGGTTGCAGTCAACATTGTTGTTTGATGGGGCCCGGGGCTGGATTCGAACCTGCCAGCTCAGGTGTACGTGGCTGGCACCTTAGCGGCTTGAGCCACAGGCACAGAGCCAACATCTCAATTCTTAATTCACACTGGCACAATTTCAAGTACTCAACAGTGACGTGGTCTGCTGGTGGCTACGACAATGCTCAGTGCAGGTTTAGGTGTCTTATGGTCATGATCTGAGAACAAAGGAAGTAGGTCAGAGAGTGGATGGATATGGAAGAGCTGGGTAGGAAACTGGGCTCAGAAATACATGTCCTCATTACTAAATTATTCAGATTAGGCACTGAAATATCTGCTTAATAAACACTATATCTGTACTATTTTTAACTATTTCCTAAGTCTCAACCAGACCATCTTAAAAAATACATTTAACCTGTTATTATCTCATTTAAGGAACTAAAAAAGATTAAGCATCCTGCTATAGTAAATTCAATCTCCCTGCCTGGCTCTCAAGACTCTTTAGGCACAACTCACCTCATCAAATCTCTAACCCTGGAACTGTACCACATGAACTCACCAACTACAGTTAAAATGAACTCATTCTTTTTTTTTTTTTTTTTTAACTCATTCATTTTATAGTAGAGATGGGGTCTTGCTCTTGCTCAAGTTGGTCGTGAACTGAACTCCTGAGCTTAAGTGTTAGTCTATCCAGGGTAACAGCTTGAGGCTCTGTCTCAAAAAAAAAAAAAAAAAAAAAAAAAAGATTGACTAGAACAGCCTTCATCTGAGTCAATCACTTACAAAGTCCAACCAGTGCTTCATCTTCTTCCTGGGGCAGAGCTAAGGCAGTCCGTGCTGGGCCCAGGAACCTTCCAGGTTGGAGGGCTGTCATTCTGCAGGCTCCTGGTAAGCAGGGCCCACCCTTGGCCCGGGAAACAAAGGTAAGCTAAGTCTCAGGAGCTGGGCAATTCCAAGGGAGCTGACTAATTCCCAGGTGGTTCCCAAGATGGAATTTCTGGGACTTGGGATAAGATTTCTTAGGGTTCCTTGACATGACAGCGGCTGTCCAGGTGGGACTCCACCTTCTTTCAATCAACAAATAGTTCCAGAGCACCGACTGTGTGTGGTCTCTGTGTCAGGCCCTGGGGATGCAGTGAGGGAGACAGACTAATGAGTCCATAATTAGACATGGTGTGGTGACAGGAAGGGCAACTCTGCCAACCCAGAGCAGTGGGCCCAGGATAGGCCCAGAATACCAACCAAGTGCCCAAAGGCCCAGGAGCCCGCCAGGCCAGGCTAGGAGAACACCTCGTGGATGGGGCAGCCCTAGAGCAGGCACTGCCCTCTGCCTCCCCTTAGTTCCAGACAAACCACCAAGGCAGGTGGTTCCCAGTGCACAGCCTGGAGTAGGATGGGGGCATCACTGTCAGCCAAGCTATTGAAGCCAGAGGGTCCTTGGAGATTTTTCACTACTACTTCCCATTTACAGCCAGAGAAACTGAGGCTCAGAGAGGGAAAGTGACTTTCCCAAGGAAACAGAGCCAGTGAGTGGCAGGGCTGGGGCTGGGGCCTGCTAAATCCCAGTCTGCTGCTCTTTAACTGCATCCTAATGCTTCCCAGATGTATGTGAGTGATGGCATTGCTTGGTACCGGAGGAATTGGGGTCTAGGAAGCAGCAGATCTAGGTGGCCCACATGCCACAGGAATTAGCACCTGTACTAGGCGACTAGGCCCCATTCATTGAGTCAATTATTTTATATAATATAACAAACACCTGATACTACATGGCAGCACTATGCTAAGTACTTTCTGATTATTGATTCATCAAATTCTCATAATCCTATCAAACATCATTTCTAATGCCCCCCTTTTACAGATGGGTAAACAGAGTCATAGAGAATGTGAAACCTGTGCACTAGTAAGTACAAAGTTACATTGATCTGTAGCTCAGTCCACTTTCCACTGTGTCCTGCACCACTGCACAGGGCAGCCCAGTAAATGGCCTAGCCCACTACACAGACTGCCCTGCTATACAGGGTAGCTCACCGCACAGGCTAGCCAACCACACAAAGCAGTCCACAGCACAGGCTAGCCCACTTCATAGGCTAGCCCACCACGCAAAGCAGCCCACCGCACAGGCTAGTCCACCACACAAGGCAGCCCAAAGCACAGGCTAGCCCACCACATAGGGCAGTCCACAGCACAGGCTAGCCCACCACACAGGGCAGTTCACAGCACAGGCTAGCCCACTGGTTACACTAAGAAACCAGCTGGCCATACACCCCAACCACACAAGCAAACTCCCCACTGCTCAGTCAGCAGCTCTCAGGGCTGGGAGCAAGGAGGCTCAGCAGGGCACCACCTCTCATTTGTGGAGAGTAGCACTCCCCAGGCAGAGCCCAAGACTCCACAGGGGCCCCTACAGAGAAGCAGCAGCAGCCTGCACCACTGTCTCCCTTAATACCACCTAATATTAAGCCCAATACCCCTGGACTGATGTTCCCCAAGACCCTGTCATGAGCCTTGCACAGACAGAAGCCCACTCAACTTCCCCCAGACAGACTCCACCTGGGGGAAGTAAAGCCTTGGCAATGCCCTCCTCAAAGAAAGAAGCTACTTAATGAGTTTTCCCATCTCACCTTCTGATCCAAAGTCCACTGTGATTTTGTTCCAGAATGGGGAGGGGTAAGATGCTGCCATGGCAGAAACCAGGCAGAAGCCAGGGAGAGGTATGGTCCTAGGAATTCCAGAGCATTTGACAGAGTAAAACCAGCCCCTGGTCCCTGACAGCAACTGCTTAGGCTTTCACTACACCTAGACACCTGAGCCTGTGCTGCATGTACACTGGCCTCACCTCCTGCAGTGCCCTGCCCTGTCTGGACGTCCCAACACACTACATAAGAAGTGATGACCCTGGGCTGCCCTTTAGAACTCACCCTGCCCCCCTCTGAATCTGCTAGACACTTCAGCAGCTCTGGGCTGTTACTGACTGGGGCTCACAACTCAGGTTAGGGAGTCTACAGACTCAACACAGAAAGGGCTTCCCCACCACAGAGTCGACTGAGAAACTTTAATTAGTTATTTTAATAACCACTGAATCCTTACTATGTGCTGCAGCCTGCACTAGGAACTAAGGCTACAGAGTTAGTGGGGCAGCAGCCTGCTCCTGGGGTGGAACTTAAAGGGTGGGCCTGGCAAATTCTGGCACTGATGCTCCAGGCAGAGACTGTCCTGAGATGTTTTGGCCTCTAGGACCCTAAGACCAGGTCAAGGAGTTTGCTAAGGACATGAATCTTGCTCATCCTGGTTGCTTATGCCTTATTCATTGGGCACAAGCTACAAGTGATTGGGTGGGGTAAGACAGAGCAGGTATCCTCAGGTTCAAGTTCACAGGGAGCTCTGGACTGTGGCCTGAAGAACCCAGACCGAGTCTCTTCCCCTTCCTGGCCTCAGTCTTACTAAAAACTAAAGGAAGTGAGTGTCCAGTGGTCTCCGCCCCACTCCTCCCCTGTAATGGACATTCCCATGCCCCTCCAGGTTGTCTGATTAAAGGAATTGGCTCAGTCAGTGGTATTTAGAAAGAGTACAGCCTTTGGAGTCCAAAAAATCTGAGTGTGAATTTTCATGGGCAAGTCCCTTTAATGTCTGAATCCCAGTTTGTAAAATGGGGCTGTTACCATCCGCCCCCAGGCCCTGAGGTGGACTAAATGAGGAAACACATGTGGAGTACCTGCACATAGTAAGTGCTCAGTAAATGAGAGCCATCATTGTTGTGTTGTCATTGTTGCTACCATCTGCAAAAGGACAGAACTTACCTTGAAGGGTGGATGGTAAAGTTAAATGTGATAACATCCATGGAGGGGCTCACAGATGAGGGGCTAACTGTATGGGGCATGTACTAGGAGCTGATGATCATTGACATTTGGAGTGATGGCTATTCTTATCACACCCGCTGTAAAGATCAGCAAATGAAGATATAGAAAGGTTACATGGCGAAGCAGTGGTCCAATGGGCAGCATGGCCTCCAGGCCTGTGCTCTTAGCCGGATATTCTGTCCCCACCTTGTGTTCCCTAAATGTCATCTAATTCTTCCTCAGCAGCTTCAGGCAGCAAAGGACAATTCCCTGCCTACTAATGGAAATGGTGGCTCCCAACCACAGCAAAGACAAGCCCACCTGCAGCAAAAGCCAGGAGACCCACCGTCCCCCATACAGAGCTGGCCCTGAGGAATGCCTCTGGCTGGCTTCTGCCTCCAGCCTGGGGCACACTTTACAGTCACCTCAGTAATATTAGCCTGACCTTGGGCAGCTGCAATAGCACAAGATGGCCAAGAGCCACGGCCATCTCCCTTCATGGCTCCAGTCCAAACAGCTGAACACTGGCCTGAAACTTTAGGCTTCTGGGAGCAATCCTCGACCCAGTGTGCTTGTGCCAGCTTCAGGGCCAGGCTGTGTCCTGACAGCCCGTGTTCCTGGGAAGTGTTCAGCACCCAGCCACTGACTCAGCCCTGGGGATGCCAGCACTGTGGCCTTGCCTGCTGGACACAGTTCATCCTTACACTCCCCCGGATCCACCCACTGCCTGGACTGAGCCATCAAAACAGAGGATCAACAGGGAAAGACCAGACTAAAATGCTAACTTTGCTGCTGCCTTCTGCAAATTCAGGGGTGAGGCCAGCCCCTTCTCTGAGCCTCAGTTGCCCTAACTCTAAAATGTGCATTGGGATTGGACTAGATCAGTCCACTCAAAATGTGGTCAGCAGGATGGTACTGGTTCACGGGCTGCTCATTATCAGGCTGCAGTGAGATAAGTAGCAAAATTGAGAATGTTTGAGACTTTCATGGCCACTTGACTTTGTTGCATCCAAGTATGAGATCAGCGAACTGGTCTCATTGATAGGCCAGTTCAAGGTTGTCAAAACAGTATAACAAACCACCCGCAGTGTAGTTCTACAAAAGCATAACGTCCTTCCTCACAGGTAGTTTAAAGAAGCCTTCACTGAAGCGGTCTCATCTCTATGAGAACTCACTAAGTTGGATTCTATCATGATCCTTCCACCTCCAACGGGACTCAATCCTGCCACACAAGCAGCTCCAGCTCCACCGCTCACAGCTTGGAAAGTGGCACCACCATTTGCCTGCCTGTCTGAGCCAGGCTTTTGCACATCACCCTCTCCTAAACACTCCCCATCCAGTTCATCAGCAAATCCCACAGATCCCAGCAGGTGGCTCTCCCATCTCTCAAGCCAGTGCAAGCCACTATCTGCTCTCTCTGGAGGAGGGCAGTAGCTCCAAAGGGCTCCCTGCATCTCACCTTGCCTTCTTCCTCACCATTCCCCTTGGCGAGGCCAGCATGAGCATTTTACAGCACTTCTGCTGCCACAGCAGCTGCCACTGCCCTCAGGATGAAGCCAAACTCCCTCCCACAGCTTCTTAGGACCCTCCACTGTCTGGCCCTGAACACACCTCCAGTCTCACCTCATGCCTGTTCCTCTTCCTCATGCTGCCACCTACAGTCGCCTACCTAAGAGCCCCACCTAGAACAATCCTTAGATGCCAAACCCCTTCCCCGACCTAGGAAGCTGTTCTCATGTCTCCAACCAGGTCCTTCCAATGTGTGCTCTCAGTGTTCTTTGTGTCACTTGTCACCAGTTCATTGCATGTTGTTCATGGTTAATGTCTGTCTTTCCTCCACTGTCCTTCCTTTGCTAGACTAGACTGCTAGCTCCATGGGGATGAGGACCATGTTGGCTGATGAACCACAAAGTAAAGGACATCTGAGATCTGCCTGACCAACCTCCATTCACCCTTCTTTGCCACCTGAGAAACTAACCTTCCCTCCCTCACTCTCAAACTAGGTGATTCACATGGAACTGACCCATCTTCTGCTCCAGAGATGGGCATGGCCCCAGGCCTCAGTCAATTACTTTCGCCCATACCACTGTCTTCAGTGACTTCATGGGTGGGGACATGATCCAACCCAGGCCAATGAGACTCAGGCCCAGGGACTACTGTTGGAATGACTGAGGGAATCAAGGTATTAGGCTGGAACCCTGGTGCAGCTGGCAGCTATACTCCTGCCATTAATGGAGTGAGCCAACACTTAAGTAGGTAGAACCAAGAGATAGAGAGGATAAGGCCATCTGGTGACATTGCATAAGCCCCTAAGTCCAATTATGCCTAAAGTCCACCCTTTACAATCTAATAAATTATATACACTTCCTGAAGCTAATCTGAGTTGGGTTTTTGTCACTTGCATTCTGTATCACCAGTATTTAGCATAGCATCTGACATACATCAGGCACTATAAAACTATTTGCTCTTTCATATAGTCATTCAACAAACATTCAGGAGTGAAAAAGTGAACAAGAGTTTGTTCTATAGGAAGAGTCATCATAGCTGCTGTTTACGGAGGTGACTAAAGGGACAGGAGTAGGAATAGAGCCACAGGGAGGCCAGGGACAAAGATGAAGCCTAGAGAGGGTGGCTGAGACAGCAGGAAAGGAGAAAGGGAAAGAGTCCCAACTCTAAATTCATTGGAGAACCTTTGACAATCCCTGTCCTTCTCTGGTCTTGGTACAGTTTTCCCCTACTGGTTATAGAGTTTCCACTTGTCAACACTCAGCATTTTCACTAGAGAGCACTGGGGGCGAGTGGAGGGGGAAAATGGGTTAGGGCCTGACAGTCAGGGGTGCAATGTAGTAGCTAAGAACATAGGCTCTGGAGCCAGATGCTTAGGTTTGATCACACCTCCCAGCTGTGAGAATTTGTACAGTCCACTTCACCTCTCTGTTCCTTTGTTTCCTCAACTATAAAATGAAGATAATAACAATAGTGTTGGGCAGATTACATATTATAGTAGAAGGAAAGCAGACTCAACAAATGTTAGGTGCCATTACGATTATTGCATTCATAATATTTGTAGTAGGAATTCCAGAAAAGAGGGGGATTGAACATATCAAAAATAAAAAATTCCAAAAATGAATAGAGAACTCCCCTGATCAAATGGAAACTTGGGTGTTCAGACTGAAAGGGCTTACCTAGTTAATACCAGGAACAATCCCCAGGAGAACAACCAAACAGAAATAATCGAGTGAAATTTCTAAATTCTAAAGGTTAGAAAGAGGAACGAATCCTGCTTATTTCCAGAAGAAACTTAGAGGATCAAGTGAACATTGCCCTTCTTATAATACTAAATCCTAGGAGACCACAGAGCACTCTCCGGCTTCTGGGACAGAAGGATTGTTAGCCTAGAATGTTCTATTCAAGCAAACTATGACTCAAACATGAGGACAAATATTTTCAGGCTTATAAGGACTAAGAAAGGATACCACCCACAGATACTTTCTGGAAAAATTACTCAAGAAAGCTCTCCATACAAAAGTGAATGTAAATCAAGAGGTCCAGAATGAGAGGATACAGCACAAGAGAGACAGTGGCAAGTAATGATTCCGGAAACATGGAGAGCTTTGACTACTGATCATTGAGAGTTAAATGCAATTGTACATAAACGACTCTTCAAATAGAATAGAACTGATGTTTTAGAATAGTAACGATCATAAACTAAAATTCCAGATGATTTCAACAATAGCCAGCAGAAGGATATAGGAAAACAAAGAGCAGTGTGACATGAGCAATGAGCAGCTGACATGATCACCATGGGTGGAGGAGGTAAGGGCCGGTACTGTAGATCTGGTGTAATTCCCGATGTTGAAATATGTTTGTACAAGGAGTTGGGGGAAAACCACTAGCAGACTAGAATTAGGGTGTATAACTCCAAAGGGGATTTTTGCAGCAGAATGAGGGTTGGCCTTGGGAATGTTTAATACTACTAAGATATGTCATGAAGCTCCAGCAATTAAGTCCCAACCTGATGTGGGAATAGACAGATTAATGAAGGGGACAAAAGAGTTCAACAGCCAACCCACCCATATGTAGAAATATAGTCAATGGTAAGTGAAAAAAAGGACAATTCAAAAAAAGAGCATCGGCGTAACTGGTGAACCATTTGGGAGGAAAAAATTGATGAGAGTTTCATCTGACACCAGACACTAAATTAATTGCAGATGAAGTCAAAATATAAATGTAAAAAATAAAAGGATAAAAATACCTGAAAAAAAGATAGAGCAATATTCCTTACAATCTCAGGGTAGGAAAGGACTTAAAAACATACTCCTCAACCTCCCCAAAAGACTAGATTACAAGAATATGTGATTACCAAAAGAAAAAAAATGTTAACTTCTAAATGATAAAAGATAACTATGAACTTAAAATGCAAATGACAAACTAAAAAAAAATGTGCAATTTATATAATAAGCAAATGCTTAATATATTCTAACTACATAAAGAGCTCTTACAAATAAGATAAAGTCCCAGTAGAAAATTGGGCATATGATATGAACTGATAAGGCAAAGGAAAAGAAACTTGGATGACTAATGAACATAAAAAGAATCCTAACCTCCCTAACAAATAAATGCAAATTAAGATTAACTACAATTTTTCACTTCGTATACCAAAACAAAGAATTAAAAGAGCAGTAACACCCCATGTTAGGCAGAGAGTAGGGAAACAGGCAGTCTCATTCGCGGTTAATAGGATGCAAATTGTACTTCTGTGTTCCTTTATTTTTCATCTATAAAATGGAGTATGATTACAATAGTGTCGAGCAGGTTACATGTATAAACAGAGGGAAAGCATTTTTAGAGCCTTTGGTGGTGTTTGGCACACTGTTCCAAAGAAAAGTGGAGCAAAGACGTAATATATGACATTCTTAGGCTGTTTACAGCAGCTCAGCTCAGACTATCAAAACATTAGAAACATCTAATTGTGCATCAACAAGTTAAATAAAATATTGTCCACTGACCACTAAAAATAAAGAGAAAAAAAGGGGGGGGGACAAAAAAGAGGAAAAAAGGAAAAGAAAAAAACTGAAGAGAGAACACTTTACCTCCTATTGATGAAGATTTCTATAATATACATATTACGTTTCTATAGATGAGTAACAGAAACTTATGTATACCAATATGACATTACGTAGCAAAATAAAACATAGCATATATCTAGATATGCACATGAAAAAAGATTTGGAGGAAATACATCAAACATATATTAATGGCTATTGATGGGGGAAAGGCTTGGAGAAAAGGATGTTTTCTTTATTTATTTTATTCAGTTCATTAATGTTTAGGATTTTTTTTAATGTTTAGGATTTTTGGTATAAGTCTTATACAAGTATACTATCAGTTAAAGAACATACGATGCTAAATAAATAAATTTCCTATTAATGATATAAATTAAATTGTTTAATAACCTCAAATAAATTTAACCAAAAATAACATAAGATCTGTAAGAAATTTTGCTCCCAAAAGTTTGCTTGGGAAATCTTAAAAGAAGATTTGCATAAACTGAGAAAATCTTATTCCTGGATAAGAAGACACTATTGTATAGACTTTAATACTTCTGTTTTTGGTGAATAATTTTTAATATAATTGTAGAAAAACTCTCAATGAGATTTGGGGGGAGCATGGAGGAGGTGAGGACCGAATTATAAAATTATAATTAAGAAGTACACTGAATTGTGTGGCGCCTCTGAGGCAATCAGCTGCTTCTAGATGAAGCCAAATGTCTCCTTCTCAGCCAGTGGCTGCCAGAAACTCATTGACATGGACAATGAATGCAAACTTCATACTTTTTATGAGAAGCATATGGCCACAGAAGTTGCTCTGTGCTCTGGGTGAAGAATGGAAGGGCTGTGTGGTCTGAATCAGTGGTGGGAATAAGAACGGTTTCCCCATGAAGCAGTGTATCTTGACCTGAGGCCATTTCTGCTCACTACTGAGTAAGAAGCATTCCTGTTTTAGACTGGAGGGAAAAAATCACAATCTATTTGAGGTTGCATTGTGCAATCTGAGCAGTCTCAGCTTGGTTATTGTAAAAAAAAAAAAAAGAGAGAGAGAGAGAGAGGATATTCCTGGACTGACCCATACTATGGTGCCTCATTAGCTGGGGTCCAAAAAACCTAGCAAAATCTGCAAATTTTTCAATCTCTCTAAAGAAGTCTACAAATATGTTGTAAGAAAGTCCTCAAAAAAGGTAAGAAACCTAGGACCACAGAACATAAGATGCAGCACTTTGTTCCTCCACATGGTCTGCAACACGAACACCAGCACATTGCTCTGAAGAGACAGCATACTAATAAAAATAAGAAAGATGCCAGTGGCTCACGCCTATAATCCCAGCACTCTGAGAGACTCAGGTGGATGGATCTCTTGAGCTCAGGAAAGACCAGCCTGAGCAAGAGTGAGATCCATCTCTACTGAAAACAGATGAGCTAGCAGGCTGTTGTGGGGGGCCACCTGTAGTCCCGGCTACTCAGGAGGCTGAGGCAAAAGGATCACTTGAGCCCAAGAATTTGAGATTGTGAGCTACAACGCCACGGCACTCTACCCAGGGTGACAAAGTGAGAGACACTGTGTGTCAAAAATAAATAAATAAATAAATAAATAACCAAACTGCAGAATATGCTACAATTTTGGCCAAGAGAATGAAGGAGACCAAAGAAAAATGCCAGGAACAGATTGCCAAGGGACGTAGGCTGTCCCCTCTTAGAGCTTCTACTTGTGAGTCCAGTCAAAAATAAGATTTTTTTGAGTAACAAATAAGAGGATACTTATCCTCTGGGAGGCTGAGATGGGAGGATTGCTTGAGGTCAGGAGTTCAAGACCAGCCTGAGCAAAAGACCTTGTCTCTACTAAAAATAGAAAAATTAGCCAGCTGTGCTGGGCACCCATAGTCCCAACTACCCGAGAGGCTGAGGCAGGAGAATCACTTGAGCCCAGGAGTTTAAGGTTGCTGTGAGCTAGTTTGAAGCCATGGCACTTTAGCCCAGGTGACAGAGCAAGACTCTGTCTCAAAAAAAAAAAGAGAATACTTCCTGTAACATAAAGTATGAGCAATGGAGCAAATATATGGGGAAAATGAAAAGTATTCTGCCTCCTACTATAAACCAAAGTAAATTCCATATAGATTAAAATGTTTATGGTTGAAAAATGAAAAAACATAAAATGCAAGGGAAAAAAGTGAGTAGTATATAATTCTGGGGTGCATATTACAACACCAAAAGCAAACAATGTAACTTTTAATTTATATGTATATATGAGTCATCAGAAAAATGCAATGCAAAGACACAATGAGATATCACTTCACATGTATTAGGATAGTTATAATTTCAGCAAGTGGAAAAATAATATGTTAGCAAGATGTGGAGATATTAGAATCCTCACACATTGATGATAGGAAAGTTAAATGCTACAGTCACTTTGGAAAACAGTCCAGTAGTTCCTCAAAAAGTTAAACACAAAGTTACCATTTGACCCAGCAATTCCACTCCTAGGCAGTTACCCAAAAGAAATAAAAACGTAAGCTCACACAAAAACTTGCACACAAATATGTATGGCAACATTATTCATAATAGCCAAAGGTAGAAACAACTCAAATGTCCATCAACGTGATAAATGGTTAAATAAAATATGCTACAGCCAAACAAGGGAATATTATTCAGCCATAAAAAGGAATTAGGTACCAACACATGCTACAACATGGATGAACCTGAAAACATTATGCTAAATGAAAGCAGCCAGTCACAGAAAACCAAACGTGACGTGATCCCATTTATATGAAATATCCAACATAGGCAAATCCACAGAAACAGAAAGTGGATTAGTTGTTGCTTAGGGCAGGAGAAGATGAGGTAATTGTTGGGTGATAGCTAAATGGTATGATTTCTTTTTTGAGATATTGAAAGTGTTCTAAAATTGAATATGGTGATGGTGGTACAAGTCTGTGAATATACTGAAAACTATTGAAATGTATACCTTAAATGGGTGAATTGCATGGTATTTGAATTATATTTCAGCAAAGCTATTACCAAAACAAATTGTAGATATAACTATAAATCGGAAACTCTATAGTTTAAAGAAATAATAAAAATAACACACATATATCCTTAATTTGTAAAGAGCTCTTACTAGTAAATTACTAGTTAAACTATAAAGTGCCCAATAGAAAAATGGGCAAAAGATTTGAATAGGCTACTCCCAAAAGAGGCAATGCAAGTGACTAAAAGGCATATAAATAAAAGTTCAATGTCTCTAGTAATCAAAGAAGTTAAACTATTTTTAAAATGTACAATATACAGTGTTGGTGAGGATGTGGGGAAATAGACATTCTGTCATTGAGACTGTCTCATTTTACTATTTTTTTTTTTTTTTTTTTGAGACAGAGCCTCAAGCTGTCACTCTGGATACAGTGCCATGGCATCACAGTTCACAGCAACCTCCAATTCCTGGGCTCAAGCGAGTCTCTTGCCTCTGCCTCCCAAGTAGCTGGGACAACAGGCGCCCACCACGATGCCCGGCCATTTTTTGGTTGCAGCCATCATGGTTATTTGGCGGGTCCAGGCTGGATTCAAACCCGCCAGCTCAGGTGTACATGGCTGGTGCCTTAGCCCATTGAGCCACAGGCGCCGAGCCGAGACTGTCTCATTTTAATCAGTTTGGCTGAGGAGTTTCCCTGGAAACAAGACTTTTTGGTGCTAAGCTAAAAAGGATAAATTTCAGGCGAAGTAGAATGTACTAGTTGATCTAAGGTAAGATTAGAAATTGGTACAAGCATTTTAAAGAGTAATTTGGCAACAGGATCAAGAATCCATTTTACAAATATATACACTTTGACCCAGAAATTGTTCCACCAGGATTCTATACCAACAAAATGCTCATTTATTCAATAAATATTTGTTAAGGGTCAAACATAACTAGGGGTTGAACTGAATGTGGAGGATACAAAAATAAACTTATGAGGATTTTCATCTCAGATTTTTATAACAAGGAAACATTAGAAACAACCTGAATGTTGAAGTACTGGAGATTATTTAAATAAAGCATGTTTCATCAACATAATAAAATACTCAGAAGACACTAAAAATGATCTTGTAAAAGAATATTTATTGACATGGAAACATGGATACACACTGTTAAATGGGGGGGTGAAGCAGGTTAAAATATTGCACCAGTAACCCCAATTTGAAAATAAGATATATGTGCCTATAAACACATGCCTGACAGGGCCAGACGCAGTGGCTCACCCTATAATCCCAGCCCCTTTCTTTCAAAAGTTTTGAAAGAAATCCAAGCGTTTGCAAGGCTGAGGCAGAGGATCACTTGAGGCCAGAAATCTATGATCAGCCTAAGCAATCAGAAATCTATGATCAGCCTAAGAGACTCTGTACAAAAAAATTTAAAACTCAGCCAAGTGTGGTGGAACACGCCTGTAGTTCTTAGCTAAACAAGAGGCTGAGGCAGGAGGATCTCTTGAGCTCAAGTTTGAAGGTGCAGTGAGCCATGATGACACCACTACTCCAGACTGGGCAACAGAGCGAGACCCTGTCTCTTAAAAGAAAAAAATATCTGATAGGACACAACCCAACATATTAACAGAGGTTATCTCTGAGTGCTGGAATTAAGGATGGACTTCATTTCCTTCTCCTAGCTTGTCTGTATTAATGTTTTCTTCATAATGAACATCGTTTATATGAATTACTTTTGCAACAACACAACAAAAAAGTCAACTGTGTTAAAAAAAACAAAACCCTGCCATGCCCTCATATGTGGAAGCCCCAAGGAAGGGAGTTGTGGAGAGTCAAGCATGCCAGCCCTCACAACAGAGCCTTTGCACGCACCATCCTCTTTGATCTTCACAAGACTCCAGTGAGATTAGTATTCTTTCATTTTACAGAAACTGGGTGACCCACTAGTAATCCCATAACCACTGAGAGGCAGAGATGGGATTTGACCTTTAAACCCACAGGCCCTTGCTACTTCCTTAGCTGCCTCTGCTTGTACCCGAGGAAGGACAGACAAAGGTCCTGAGACACTGAGCCCTTTTTCCTGCAGGCCAGTTCTATGCTGGGCCTTGTCCTCCCTCCCTGCAGACAGCCCAGGGAGCCACAGGAAGACAAGTCGGTAAAAGAAGGCGTGGCATTGAAAGGCCGGCTGGCCAAAGTCAGGGCTCAGCATGGACTAGCCAGGGACTCCTGGCCTGCTGGGCGACTCTCAGGAAGCCTAATCACATCCGGCCTCAGGAGTTTCCAGACCCTATGCACCCAGAGGTAGTGAGAAAACTCACAAGACCTGCAACCACCTTGATGAAACAAGCGAGAGAAGACGATAGCCTGCCATCTGGGCCTTTCTCCCTGGGCCCGGTGACTGCTGGGCAGTGCTTTCTCCTCTCTGGGCGTTCTCATGTGGGGGGTGTAAGGACTGATGGGCTCGGGACCCTCCCACAAAGAATCCTGTGAATCTGTGAGACTTCCTCACAGAGGGCCAGGCAGGAAGGGGAAGGGAACGAGGCAACCCCACCCAGCTCCCAAAGGTGCCCCCTCCTCTTCCCCTCAGCTCTGTTCTAGTTCCGGCTGCTAATTTTAGAACAGACTGCAGGGAGCATCTCCACCAATCCTGCCATGCTCATAGCTCCAGGTGAAACACACCAACCCCATTCATTCTGCTCCAACAAGCGCATGGCAAGAATTTATAGACAGGACAGCCCACTAGACAACCTCTCCCTCCACACACACCATGAGCTGGGCTGATTTCTCACTATGTCCATTACAGCCAAAGTGGTGACTTACATGTCTAAGGACAACACAGTGGGTTGCTTAGTAAGAGGACCTCGAAAGCTTCCCTAAGACCATCTGTGCCCTCTCCCCAACCCCAACTCAGTAAAATTTTCAAAAGTCACCACTATGTGCCCTTAGCCAAGTTCTTGCCTCTCCTCGTCTTGGTTTCTATAAATCAGCTTGTTAATTAATTCACTCAGTGGGGGACAGAAAACGCTTTTCAGGGCCACATTCAAAGATTCCATGATTCTACTAAAAGTCCAGTTACTCATAAAATAAATACTTTATTCTCAGCTTTTCTGTAAGTATTGGGTTATGTTCCCAAAGTCCATCTGAGTGATGATCATGGGTCTCAGAATGCATTTTTTTTTTTTTAATTGAAAACTGTGTTATAAATGGTGATCCTTGGCTAGGCTCCTTAACCCTTAATGTTCTCCCACCAAGGAGAAACAACAGAGAACTATGTTGCGGTAATAGAATTAAACCAAAATGGAAAACCACTAATATTTAAGACAACTTTTTAAGAAACATATCTTGAGTAGTTTCGTCTGAGCAAAAGAAGATACACATTAGTCAGTGGCAACTGCTGAGGAAGAGTCTGCAGGAAACTTCTGACCACATTATAAACTAACGGCCACACATACTGAGTACCACAAATTCCACTTGCAAATCAGGCTGATACCATAGACTGATAGTTGGAAAGGTTAAAGAACACACGTGTGTACAGGTACATGTAAAGTTCCAACCAAAGAGTCCAGGGTAGTGCCCAAGCACAGGGGCAGAAAGGGAGGAGGGGTAGGGAAGACGCTGGGTTAGACAGTGCCTCGTGCTGGTCTCACAGAGGAACCTGGTAGAAGCACCTTTGGGGGAAAGGAGGCAGCAATGTGCTTATAATTTGAGTGTCTATGATGAGGACACCTTCGTGTGTAAGTATATATCTGTGATGTGAGTACACGACCAACACTAACCAGGTACATTTACATATAGCCACACACACACACACACACACACTCTTGGTTCAACATAAAGACTACAATGTCTGTTTTCTTTCTTCCCTTAGCCTATGTGAGTCCCAAGGCTTTGTA
Source organism: Perodicticus potto (assembly GCA_963574655.1). Taxonomy (NCBI): domain Eukaryota; kingdom Metazoa; phylum Chordata; class Mammalia; order Primates; family Lorisidae; genus Perodicticus; species Perodicticus potto. The sequence continues at coordinate 19,315 of CAUYRH010151067.1, forward strand.
CTCTGCCCATGCTCCCCTCTGAAACCCCTCATAGAACTGTTTCCATGGAACTTGTGCCTGTCTTGAGACAGTGACAATGATGAAGAACCTGAACCAATTTCTTGCCCTAGATCAAGGTCTCTGCCTTTTTTCTGAGGGAAATAGCAAATTGACACTTATTTTTATTGCTATGTCCTGATGTTTTAGAATCAGATGACTATTGGAGACCATCTGAATTCAATCCTTCCTTTTCTTTGGCAAAGGAACAAATAGATGATCAGAGATATGAAGTAATTTTCTCAAGGTCACAAAGGGAGTATCAGCAAAATCAAGATTCAAGCCAGGACCTTCAGAATGCTATTCTGGATTTGCTGAGGACAAGGGTCTCAGCAAGAGAGAAGCGCCATAAATCTGGGGAAAAGAAGCAGTTCTGATTAGGCTTCATAGCAGCGGTTCTGATTAGGCTTCATTCCCCTCTGGGGATTCCCTGATATCAGCATGGGAATATGGTGGTATCCGTGACCCTGGAGTGAACCTGGCTCAATTGCTTCATAAACCAACTGGGGAATCCATACTTTGGTCTCTGCAAAGCTGAGGTGCAATGGAAGAAGCTCTGAGTCAAAAGAGTCAGGACACCTGAGATCCAGTTCCGGCTCTGACAACAACTTGTCCCATGACCCTGGCCAGGTTGCTTCCTTTTCTGAGCCTGTTCCCACATCTAGATTCTAGAATATGGGAGGGTTAGACTGGATGGCCCAATTCAATTCTACAACATCTACTGAGCAACTACTTTTGGACAGGTGACAACAGATCAAAGACAACTAAAATATGACCTCCACTTGCTCTCTAAGGAGCTCACAGTCCTGCAGGTGCTAAGGAGGAACTATGCTAAGAATGAACAAAATACGGAACCATAAAGGGGGAGGGAAGCCATGACTTCAGATGCATTCCTGAGAAAGGTGTCTCCAAGGCGGTGCTAAGCCTTGAAGGTTGGGAACAGGGAACAGCAGAGAAAGGCATGCAACATCAGGCAGATGGAACAGCCTAAACATGGATGTGCCCAGTGATTCAGAGAAGGTGAAATAGTGTGGTGTGGTCAGGCTCCAGGTAGGAAGCAGAAGTGCAATGCCCAGGCTTTATTCTGGAGACAATGGCTTCCGACAATTGGGCGTTAGCAGCAGTGTGACTGCCAGCCCTCCTGGCCCTCCCAGGTTGGATGGTCCATAGAGACCATTCAAGAAAGCAGCAGTAGAGCAGAATAATCTAAAGCAGGTGACCAGGAGGAACTGTTTTAAGAATGAGCAAAAGACCATGGAAATGGGAAGGGGGAGACCCTGGGAGCTGGGATCCCAGCAGCTGTGTGACCTTGGGCAAGTTTCTTAACATCTCTAAAAGTCAGAGTCTTCATCTACAAATGGGCATAATGAGAGTAAATATATAACGGGAATAACAAAGCTCACAAGACTTCAGCCAGGATTAAAGGAGACAATGTAGGTCAAAAGCTTGGCACCATGCCCGGCTCAGAGTATAACTGCTCATCAAATTACCTAGTGTTATCATTCCACCCTTAAACCAAGGATCTGGGAACAATTTGGAAGATGTTGGGTGGCCTTATTCGGGGAAAATCTTGGGGGAAGAGAAGGAGAAGACAGGAAAGAGGGCAAGGTTGTGCTGTCTTCATTAACAGCTAACAAACCTAGCAAGATGGCCGAGACCAAGAGCAAGACAGTGAAGCAGGCAGTCTATCTATCCACAGCCAGGGCAGCAGCAAGGAAGGCTGGGGGAGGGCTGGAGGCTGTCTGGAAACAGTTAAGCCTTTTAGGGAAGAGTCTGCGTCTTTGGGGGAATAGCTGAAATCCAATCCACTGGATTCCCAGTTACTTGAGGCTGAGAGTCCAAATCAGTCAATTAGCAAAATCTGGGCACAAAAACCTGTGGAGTCGGCAGGGGCAGGCTCCCTCCACACCCTCAACCAGGCTCAGGTCAAAAGCCTCCAACACTTCAGCTCAGCGCTGCCAGGTGGGAGCCTGAGGCCATCCCTCTCTGCCCTTGGCCAACATTCCACCACTGCCAAGTACCCAAGATTGTGTCCACTGATCATCCTGAATACTAAACTGAAAAAGGGGGAGGGGCATAACCTAACTATTACAGTGCCCCCTAAAAGCCTGTCTTGAGGAATTCAGTCTCGGCTTTCATATCAGACTTCTTTCAGATCTTACGGGAAGCTACTGATCTTTTCAGCCTGTGCCATTCCTCAGGAAAACGAATTCTGGAAGTTTACCCCCTACTGGGTGAAGACTAAGTCCTCTTTTTTTTTGGTAGAGATAGAGTTTCACTTTACCACCCTTGGTAGAGTGCCATGGCCTCACATAGCTCACAGCAACCTCCAACTCCTGGACTTAGGCGATTCTCTTGCCTCAGCCTCCTGAGTAGCTGGGACTCCGCCACAACGCCCAACTTTTTCTGTTTTGCAGTTCTGCTGAGGCCGGGTTTGAACCTGCCACCCTACTCACTGAGCCACAGGCACCGACCCTCTCATTTTATTTGTCCTAAAAGCATCCCCTCTACAGCCAGAGGGCCATGAAGTCTGATAGGCTGGAGGAGATGATTGATTAATTTCTCTTTCTTCCATCCCTAGAAGGCAAAACTTTGCACCTGGAAAGAGCAAGGGATTAGGTTGAAAGGCCGTGGTTTAAGGAAGAGTTTGGCGTCCTACTAGCTGTGTGGCCTAGGAGACATCACTTCACTTCTTGGAGCCCTGGTCTCTTTCATCCATGCACTGAAGCTGCTGGGAGGCTTAAGGGAGATGACGCCCGGGGACCCCAGCTGCCATCTCCAAAGGCCATGCCCTCACTGTGGAGCCTCCCCACACCGCAAAATTGTCTGTCCCTCCACTTTGCAGAGCACTGTTTGTGCCTTGGTGCTGTGTATGACCAATGAGGGCTGTGGTGGTGGAGTTATTTTAAAAATTTTAAATAAAGAATAAAAAAACAAGATATACATAAATAAGTGTCATTATTTCCAGGAGGTCCATGTTATCCCACTTCCCAAAGGGCCAAATGACTCAGATCAGTAGAGACTCAGGCATGACAGCTCACAGGATAGACCAAGAGTTCCAAAAAAACAGAGCCTGTTATTAAAAAACAACAAAAAACAAAAATAAACAAATAAAAAAAAGACATGAAAATGGGATACCAGTATGTGTGGCGAACTAAAAGGATCACTTTGTATTCAAATCACACAGATGGCCTTTCCAACAATAAATGGTTGTACTCCCATCCTCCCAGCTTCTAGGCCTGAGACAACAAACCAAGACAATTGGCCCATCAGGAAAGAGGCCATTGTGTGCTTCTTAGCATGATTTATGTGGTGGGGAGGGGCTCAGCAATGTTTCCCGTGATTATGACTCTCCAGTGCAATTTCGATAGCTTGTTCATCATCCTGGACAGCTGGGATGGACCGGGACGCTGTAGAGTTCATATTTCATCTTCTCAAGCCTGTAGAGCCAAAGTAATTGTTCCATCGATTTGAGAAGCAGAGCAGCGATGGTGCAGTGGCTCACCACACTCGTTGGGAAGACCAGCCCGGGGCCCACCAGGAGCTGATGTCCACTTCCCCAGCAGCTCCATCTGGAACCCTGATGTGAGTGTCCACTTGTCAGGATAGGCCAGATGGAAAGTCTCATCAGACCCAGGGCTGGGTGCTGCATTCAGACTGTCCATTTCTTTGTGACCAGAGCGCTTGTCCTCTACACCTGTCTGGTAGACAGAGGTAGGTCACCAGGTCTGAGAAAGACAAGCTTGCTGCCTTCCCAGACAGGCAATTCTCCTGTGCCTCACATTCCCTTTAATGTCATTTGGTGAGGGAACCAAATGAAATCAAAGTGCAGCTTGCTGTCTGCGCAGACCCAGCTGATCAGCCTCTCAGAATTCCCCCTCTGGCTGAGCCCTGGCTGACAGAGACACTGTGTATCACTGGCCCCCTGTTCGGTGGGGGCATTGGCCTGACCACAGGCAGATCCATTCCATCCCCCATTAGACTGCTGATTCAGTATATTGATCTTCCTTAACTTGGGAAGAGGATAAGTGAGAGGTAGGGGACTTATTCCCTTCTAGGCCACCATTTGGGGGGTTCCAGTTGCCGATGCAGCTGAACAAACTCACAAGGGCATAAGAATCTTTCCCTAAAGACACTGAGGTCTTACTAACACAACACACAGTGTGTCCAAGGTCAGGAAGCTTCTCTGGCCTGAGCCATCTCTGATCCCCTTTTTTCTGACCCTGATCCTACAGATACTTTCCTATGCATGAGCCATGTCCCTCAGGTCTGTAACCTTGAGCCTCCCTCCCTCTAGTTCTGCCAATTAAAAAAGAGTATCAGCACTGCCCAACCTTGAGCTCTAGTTAGGAGTGCAACAGGCAGTGAGCAAGCCGGACTCTCATTACTGTCCCCCTGGTAGGTCTTCCTTCAGCCATGTGGCAGGACAGTCTCTATCAGAGGTGCTGAGCCCCAGTTCTCCACACTTGGGAGCTCCACAAAAAGCAAACCAAGTCAGTTTCCAGGACACTGTGTTCCAGCCTCTCACCGACTGCTCAGCACAGGAAGAGAAAGACAGCATAAGCAGCTCCTGCTAAGGCCTTCAGGGCCATGAACAGTCCCACCTTGGCTAGGCTGGGGGAGATTTCACTGTTCCCATTTCCAGGAACACTCCCAGAACACAGCACTGGTTCCAGCCCACGCCTGGCCAGAAGATGGGTCTGGGGACAAGGTTCCAGTCCTCACATCCACAGAGAGAGAAAGACATGGGGAAGATGAAGGGCAGATGGTGGGACAGGGCAGGGAGTCATCCCAGAGACTGGCATTTACATACCCACCTCCCCAGCCACCATCCCGGACAGGTTACCATCACCCCTCAACTGGATGACTATTGGCAATCTGATCTGGTAGAAATGTATCTGGAACTCTCTTTCTCAAAAGCCTTCAATGGCTCCCCACTGTATCTAGAATGAAACCAAGAAAGTGTTAACTGCCAGATCCCTACTGTCTGGCCCCCACCCACCTCGTCTGGCCCTTCAAGAAGCCCCAGCCATGCAGGGCTGCTCTCCAGTCAAGCTGAGACTGCTCAGTCTGCTCAAGCTCACTGAGCTCCTTCTCATCTCAGGGTCCTTCACAAGCTGTTCCCCTGATCAGGAACAATCTTTCCCAGTCCCTAACTTCTTTTCAGCCCACAGGTCTGGGCTTAAAAGTTATGCCCTTCCCCGCCCTGCCCCCACACGTAGCAATCTAAGTTCAAGTCCCTCTGAAAAGAAGCTGTTCTTTTCCTCCATAGATTATCACAGTTTATAATCACGTGTGTGCATGTGCGTGTGTTAGAGTCATTTATTAATGCGCATTCCCTACTAGGACTGAAACCTTGATGAGAGCAGAGGCCACATCCATCTTGTTCTCCACAGTGTGCCCAGCTCCTAGCACAGGGCCTGGCATAAAGTAGATGTCCCCAAAATATTCATGAATGAATACGCAAGTATATACAGATGACAAATGAGTGGAAGGGTGGAGGTGTCTTCTTACAGCAGTGGATCGTGGCGTTGTTCTCCGTCGGGGGTGACCTCTCTGAGCCTTTCCTGCTGCCCCCAAGGCAGGTGCTAGAACCACCACTGGAAGCCCAGATGTCATTTAGCCTCCTTTTCCTTGGAGGGAATAAGCTTCTGCGTCTTCTCCACTCAGGACTTGCTGCTGCCAGCCTGCACATGCCCACAAGGCCTCTCACACCACTGTGGTCCTTCTGTTGCAGTCCGCACACAATCTTGAGAACTCTCCCTTCAGATGACCCTAGGCCCACCATCTTGGTCTTCCAGTTTGGGTCCAGTTGAGGTGAGGTTATGTGTGGTAGGGGATGCCCAAGAAAGGGTTAAGTTGTCAGAAGCAGAGTCCCGCCCTTGGGTTTGCTCAGCCAATCAGAGTCTGTCCTGATGAGGTAAAGCTTCTATCCTGGGTAGCATTGGTGGAGTTGACAGGCCCCATCTCCTGCTGGAGGGAGCCGTAAGGGTGGAGTTTCTGTGGAACCAGACAGAACTGGAATTAGCTCGCTATCTACTCAGGCGGGGCTGCCTGACTCCAGGACCTGCCTCTGCTCCTTTCTAAGGCTTTCAGACAGACCTGGTATCTCAGGGGCCCTGTCTCTAGCGGCCCCAGTTGAGATGACAAGGTGGCAGGCACCTCAGCTTCACATCTAGGAGAAGTCTTATAGCCACAGCTGACCCAGGAGGCCTCGGTTTCCCTGCCTGGGCCCTGGAATACAGCAGGTGGCTACCAGGAAGTGACATGGAGCAGTCGCCACTTGTGCTCAGAGCAGCAGCCGCAGCTTCAGTAAACAAGGCCACCAGATGAATCTTCCTATATAGACATCGCTCAGAAATAATGGCGGTGATAAGGAGAGCAGCTAGTTCACAGAGTTCTTCTTGTACACCAAGCACATTATGGATTTAATCCTCATAGAACCCTGTAAATCCATCCACTTTACTGATGTGAAAAAACTGAGTCTCAGAGAGGTTAGGTGGCTCACCTGAGGACATATGGCTTACTAGGTTATTTTGAACTATATGTTGCCACATCTGTCTCTGCCAGGAGATAGACTGTGATCTCCCAAGGAAAGAGTGGGACAGATTCTCTGTGCATTTCCCCCATGGAGCCCTTGCTTGCCCAGAGAATGGGGCCAGGACTCATCACGTTTCAGATCCCCTTCTCAGCCTAAGGACTCAGCCAGAAGCCTACTCTTCCCAGAAGGCTTCCCGGAGCCCATCCCAGCACCATACACATGAGGTGCTCAGCTGCAGGCTCCTGCATGGACGATGGAGGGACAGCCAGGACCCACTGGCTACTCTCAGGACCCAAAGGTGTGGCCTTTGGTGCTTGAATTACCCCACCAGTGCCCTTGTCATCTCTTTCCAATTAGAAGGAGAATTCCATAAGGACAGGGACTAAGTCTCATTCATCTCCATGACTCCAAAGGAGCTAAACCAGTGTCTGGTACAGAGAAGCTGTTTATTATGTGTATTTGCTTGAAAACCAAAATAATATATAACTGCCTCTCCCTACTAGCTTAGAACCTCAATGACCACAGGTGGGACTACTTCTGAGTTATCCTAGAAGCCTCACAGTAGTCACCATGCAGGGAGTTTAGTACAAGGTATTCCAAGCAGAACAGAAGAAAGGAAGAGGCCCTCCAATGACAGATAATGAAGCAGGAAAGAGGGCAAAGTTCTGAAGAGGTAGGAGGGGGTCAAACGGGAATTGGAAACTGGAATAGGAGAGGAATCGGGTCATTTTCTTCAACAGGAAGAAGAGAGAACCTTCAAGCCTACTCAGAGCAGCTCCTACCTACCATGGTCAACCGAGAGTGAGCAGGAGAAAGGTAATGGACCCCCAGAGAAGGGATGCCAGATAGTTGCTGCCTGTCTACCGGGGACCCCCCCCCCACGCTGCAAGGGCCCCAGAGCGCACAGAAAGCCTGTGCCTGCTTAAAGAGATGGAAAGAGCCTCCAGGTCAATGTACAGATGGGGCCACCAAAGCCACAGCAGGAAGTAGTTGTCAAAGGTCACATGACAGTGACACACCTGCCTCTCTATTGTTCTTTGAATTTGCTTTCCTCCAATTCCCTCCATTCTTTCCAACAAGCATCTATTTCATTTTCAGGGCAAATTGCACTTATTATATTTTGTGGATTTGGGAAGAACTGTACATTCCATGAGATGTTTGAAGAATCTTCCAACCCAAGGTAGCAGCAAACACTGTTGAAAGGAGCAGGGGACAGGGGTTCAGAAGGGGCAGTGGTGGAGTCTGGGGAATTGCCTTACAAATCCCTCTGCCTCCTGAGAGGTATCTGAATGGGGAATGGGATGAGGAGCAGGATCAGGCAGTGTTTTCCATTGTTCAGCAGAAGGTACAGCATTCATGGAAAGAGCACCAAAAAAGGCATCCAAAGGCCTGCTACTGAGTCAGGACTCACAACGAATCAATATGAGGTCCCTTCATGCCAGCAAATCAAGAAGCCAGTCTCTGAGCTCTGCTTGGCCTTCCCTCTTCTCCCCTGGGGGACAGCAACCTTAGTAGAAAGGCTGTGGCCCAGCTCTTGGGAAAGAGACTCATGTCACTCTGAGGTTTCCAGAACCAAACCCAGCTGAGCACAGGGGGATAATGGGGTGGGCCGGCTGGACAACCATCTGGGCCCAGTCACTCACTAAGGTCTCTAAAGCATTCAGGGCTTGAGAGAATCATATTGACCAGAACTCCTCCCAGGAAGCATTCTGTAAGTGACTAGATGAGTTGCTGAGACTCTGAGTGCTACCATGGACGTGGAGACATGAGACCCCAGGGGCCTGCCTAACAAAGGACAGTTGCCTAACAGCCTTTCCAGGATGATGGGCCAAGTGGAATGCACAAGTCTGGAGCACAGCCCAGTTCAGAGGTCCAGGAAGCAATTTTGGGACTGTCCCCGCACTCAGCCCCCGTGCTTCTCCCTCTTCCTGCCCAGCACCCAGCTTCTCCACCAAACTCGCCTTTGAAGGGCTTTGATTTAAAAAGGTGTCCAAACTGTTACCCACCCAGGATGCTCAGACATCTTGACATGGCCCTGCCGCCGCCCCCAACCATCAATCCCTCCAGGGTCAGCCATCCAAGCCCACAGCCCTGCAGGGACCGGAAGCTGCTTCAGAAACAACCCACTTTCAATAGCCCACTGTCCTCCTGGACCTGAGGATGGGGAGATTCCCCAAGGCATAAAGAAGGCTGCTACAAACACACTCTGGATTTAGCAAGCACTTCCATCTTCAAACAAAAGAAAGCTTGGGGCATGAGTCCAGCCACTGGATGTCCCAGAGGCTTCCCCACTGAAGAGTGATTCAGTGGGACAGGATCAATGGGACAAGGCAGCCTATAGGCACAGTGACAGCCTGTAGGCATGGTGACTGCCAATAGATGCGTGACAGGTCTCTGCTCAGTAGAACCTGCCAAAGAGCTCCACCCAGTGCTGCAACAAGCCACCTGGGGCCAGGGCAAGGGGTAATGCATTCCCCATAGCTGTGGTTGAGTAAGCACCAACTGCATACCAGGCACTGTGCTATGAACTATATATACACCCTCTCATTTGATTCTCACAACAACCCTTTGGAGGAGGATCTGTTGTCCCAGGTTACTGAGGGGGATACCAAGCACAGAGAAGTAGAGGGCCTTGCCCAAGGTCACAACTGCCAGTCAGTGGGCAGAGTGTGGTTCAGAAGTCTACAGAACACTGTCTTCCCTCATCAAAGTTATTTTTGACTTTGGCAGACATAAAACAAGGTAACTTTCACATCTCAGATCATGCCAATTCTCAGATCATCACTCCCTTTGGGGATAGTTGGGGAGCTGCCACTGCCACTGGCTCTCAGGAGAGGCCACCAACCACCTTTTCCCCAGCTCTTGCCCAATGGTCTCTCCAAAGGCCTGCTGCCATGGCATATGGGTCCTGGACACACCAGGAAGAAGTAATAAGGTGGCAAGTTGAAGCTGAAGCTCAACTTTCATCCATCTTCCACCAGATCCAGAACAACAACCATCTCAGTAACTTTTACAGTCAACCAGACCAAAATGGCCAGCACCTTAAGCAAGAGAAGGGATCTGAATGACTCACAAATGGGGGACTGCGCCTTATAGCTGGCATCCAGGCATCAATGGGTAAGGCTGCAGTCCAAGCTCCAATCCTTCCCCCTTCCCCAGGCACTGCAGGGGCTGAGCAGTGCCTGGCCCAGATCAGCCTCCACTGGGAGGCTCTAATCTTCTCTGGTGCTCCAGCTGGCCAATCCCCAGGCCCCAGCAGTCCAAATTTGGCTGCATTTGGCTCTGGCCTGCATGCAACTGTAGTGTATAACAGCTCTTGCTGCAAACATCCCCTCAATTATGCTGCCTCGGGCCAATGTTAAACACCAGTGTGCTGCCCCTGGGCACAGCCTACCCAATGGCAGAGGGGAGTGTGTGCCAGGCAGCAGCAGGGAGCCTAGCTCAAATTAAACCTTGCCATAGGCAAACAGAAGAACAGAGCGGAGGATTGATGGGTCATGCTCGATTTGGCTCTCTCGCTGTACCCGAGCAATGTCGAACCTACTCAACAGATCCAGTGTAATGCCAACAGGGAGAGACAGTCAGGCAAAGGCCCCCTTGCCAAGAGCTCATTGCCCAGATCCAAGTACCAATTCAGAAGCTCGAGGGTCCAGGCTCACTGAGGGAAAGCAAGGCGGCAGGGGCTGCCGCCGCTGGCAAGGCCTTACCTTGCTCTCCGGAGGCGACGCTGCCAGCTGTTGCTGCTTGGCGATGTTCTCCGACAGGCACCAGCACACTCTCTTCTTCTGCTCCTGCGAGTGTGCTTCCAAAGTGAATAAGCACTCTGCCTTCTGACGTCAGGGAAAACAGAGAAAGGGATGGTCAAGACTGCTCCCTGGTTCAGGGGGCTCCCAGGCCCAAGCCCATCCCTGGGCTCCAGAGGGCGAGGCTTTAGCAGAGAGGGGAGTGTCCACCAAAAGGCATAATGCACACTAATCCCCAGTGACATCGAGGCAGCCGGGAGCAGGGAAGTGGGTTCAGGGGCCAGCTGGCCAGTGCACAGGTTGGGGGAGGGGAAGGAGGCATAGCTCCCAACACAGTGGAGGCCTGTGGGGAACTACAGGACAGACACAGTGAGGTCACACTTGGGGGCAGGCAGCACAAGGCAGTGATGGGAGGTTGGGGGAACCCAGAGGGCCAAGGCCTTGGCTGATGCTCTGTGGAGCCAGGAACTCTTCTCTCAGCTGACAGAACCTGCCTCCCTAACAACACACTCATCTGATCACCAGGCCAAGGTTAGACATGCAGATGAATGAACAGACCAAAGGAACCCAAACAGCAACTCAAGTCCCTTGGGAAAGTCTTTGGTGGGTAGAGTCAGGTAACCCTCTTCAGCTCTGCTGCCTGGCCCGTGCTCTGGGTCTGATCAGCGATGGCTCAGATGAGGGCAGCAACATCTCCCACGGCGCTAACACTCACATCCACTTTGCCAAGTGCTACAAACTCCCCTGTCCAACTGGACTGTAAACTCCTTCTAGGAAGGCCTTTTTGGTGAGGGCCTAGCACACTGCTTGGCAAGTAATGGCCTTGGTAAGCTCTGGCTGCCTAGAGGAACTGCCGGGATGAGGTCAAATGCAGGCCAGCTTTGGCACAAGCACCAGAGGGCTGTGGAGAGCCCAGGGGTCGCCCCCTAAAGCATCTGGAGTCAGGATGAGAACAGGGCCGCATGTCCAGCGTTACCACCCACCCCCTCCCCTGCTATGATCAGGGATGGCGAGCCCTTTCTGACTCCACTGGGATTTGATTACAACCCCACAGAGCTGAGATTAAATGAACTCGCCAGGAAGCATGAGTTAGATGGCCTGGAACAGAGAAAAAGACAGTGTCTCTATCCAGTCCCTCCCTGTTTTGCAGTCGGGCAGGTCTGGTGCAAATTCTAGACTTGCCACTTCCTGGTTGTCTACCTCAGGAATTTATAAGTCATCTGTAAAATGGGGACAATAATGAAATTACATCACCCTCAGAGCTATTGCAGAACGAGCAATTAGGACAACCTCAAGCCTCAATAAACAGTAGCTATTGTTATTATTAATATTTGGTGATCTATTTCATTTAACAAGTATTTATTGAGCACCTTCTATGTGTCAGGGACCGTTCTGGGCACCAGAGATAAAGAGCCACATGAGACAGATGAAGTCCTTGCCCTAGGTTCAAGGGCAGAGACAATAAATAATAATAGTACACAGTCAGCCTTCCATACCTGTGGGTTCTGCATCCATGGACTCAACCAAGAGTAGATGGAAAACACTTGAAAGTGTATATTAAGTATTATTATAAGTAACGTAGAGATGATTTAAAGTACATGGGAGGAGGTGCATAGGTTACATGCCATTTTATAGCAAGGACTAGAGCATCTGTGGGTTTTGGAATCCATGGGGGTCCTGGAACTAATCCCCTGTGGATACCAAGGGACAACTAAAATTAAAAATTGTGCAAATGTCACAAAAGTCATAAAGAGAGAGTTTATAATTGAACCAGGTAATCAGAACAGGCCTCTTTGAAGGGGTGGACCTTGAGCTTAGGTTTGAACTATAAGAAGGAGCCAGCGAGGAAAGTGCTTAGGAAAAGTTGTTCTGGAAACAGCAAATGCCAAGGCACTGAGCTGGCGATGGTTATTTGCATCTTCTAATAGCATCTAGGGACTTTGTCTACCCTACCTTCCAACCCGACCTCACAAAGGGTAGGGCTACCTCCCATGCTGAGTGTCCCCAGGGTGCCAGCCATGCCTCTCCTGCTGCCCCAAAGTACTCAGAAGACGATCTTCCTAAAAGCAGGGAGGAGAGAGAAGAAAGCCCCATCTGCAGGCTTCTGGAAACTGGGTGGTGAACTGAGCAATCCTGAGAGCTTCCACTTAACAGGGCCCCTCCACTTCCCAGAACCTTCTAAGAGAAGGACACACCCAGCAAAAGACTTCAAGATTCCCCAGGGAGGAGCCTGGTGAGACAGATGCTGACCAGAGGGTCCTCTGGTCCCGTTTTCATTGTGCTCCCCTGTGAAGGGTAGGCGAGAGGCAGGAACTGTGGTCCAAAAAGCTGGCCCTGGCCTGTGCCTCCCGGGCCCGCTCTTACCTAACCATGTGGGCTTCAGCAAATTCCTTGATCTCCCTGAGCCTCAATGTCCTCTTTCTGTTCTGAAGCAGGGATTCTGCCTTACTAATAATTCCTTTGGTCTAATAAATTAAAAAGAACTGTCCCATCAATGATCTCACTTTGATCTTGGCAATTCAAAGAAAAAGCAGGAGGGCACGGAGAGTTATTCTCATTTTATGGAAGGGAATAACCAAGACTCAGAGTGACTGAGGACCTCACTGAGCCTCATCACCAATGAGCTCAGAAGGAAAACTAAAAGGCTTGAAGACCTTTCCGCTGGGATTTCATCTCCAAACCCTGGGGAGGCCTCCTCACCACCTGGTGAGGCTGCCACACCCTTGGCTGGCAAGAATGCTCTCCCTGATAGGACAGAGAGAGAAGGAGGTAGGGGGTGAGGGAAAGAAAAAAAAAAAAGAAAGAAAATAGTGACTAATTCTCACATAAATTGGATTCAATTTTGACCAAAGTACATTACTTAAACATTAATTTTTAATTCAACTTGTCAATATGTTGTTTAGGATATTGCATCCTCATTTATAAGTGAAA
>CAUYRH010151071.1:0-20146 GCA_963574655.1 Perodicticus potto
CTTCCCATTACTCCTGGCATTCTGAGCCATACACATGCGCAAGATTCTGCAAAAACTGAGAGGTAGAGAAAAGGCAAATGGATGAGGTGGGAGGGGTATTTTGCAAGTTATGAAATATAAATTCAGAAAAATATCACAAAAATATCCCTCTAAATTATATCATTCATAGCATCCACTAAACTATTCTATTAAAATAGGCTACTATCTACCCAACAAATGCAACCAGTGTAACATGGTTTCTTGTACCCTCAATGCATCCCCAACAATAAAAAAAAAAAAATAGGCTACTATCAAAAAGCCAAAAAATAACAAATGTTAGCAAGGATGCTAGTACATTGTTGGTGGGAATGTACGTTAAGACAGCCACTATGGAAAATAGCATGGAGGGTCTTCAAAAAACTAAATATTCAGGAATGCCATTGCAGTGTGTATATCCAAAAGAAAGGAAATCGGTATTTTGAAAAGGTATCTGAGCTCCCATGTTCATTGCAGCACTATTCACAATAGCCTTGATATGGAATCAACCTAAGTGTCCATTGTTGAACAGATAAGGAAGATTTTTGGTTCCAAAATGGTGGAATAGGGCAAGTTGACTTCATTCCCCAATAAAGAAAACCAGTGGATGAATGGATGAAGGACCCATAACATCCATGCACCGTGGCCTATTATTCAGCGATAAAAAATGAAACCCTGTCATTTGCAGTGACATGGATGAAACTGGAGGACATTGCATAAAATGAAATAAGTCAGGCATAGAAGGACAAACAGTATCGCATATTTTTTCACTCGTGGGAGCTAGAAAAGTTAATCTGGAAGAGGTAGAGAGTAGAATGGTGGTTAGCCTAGGCTGGGAAGGTTTGGGGGGGTTGGGGATGAAAAGAGGTTGGTTAATAGGTACAAAAATACAGTTATATAGAAGGAATGAGTCCTAGAGTTCAACAGAGGATTTCAAAATAGCTAGAAGAGACTTTTGCCACCATCAAGAAATAATAAATATGTTAAGTGTTAAATATCCCAATTACCCTGATTTGATCTTAAAACATATGCATGTATCAAATATATGATGCTATCAAAATATCACATAAAATTATTCTATGTCAATTAAAATTTTCATTAAAGCATTATTAATGGTAACTGCTATTTTTATCATTTTAAAAGTTATTAAATCTCTTTCGTCACCAAATCTCAGGCTCAATTTATTGCTCAGACTATTACTATTACCATCAATATTACTTTTTAGTTTTACTCAAAAGAATATTGCAAAATATATGAATTTCTGACTACCCTGAAATCTAGAAAAATCAATGGGCGTTTTGAGAAATAGAGAATATGGAATTAAATTTTAGCTAAAAAATAGAATTTATTCACATTTACCTTAGTTTTCCTTTCTGAATACAATGGGCTGAGATTTCCTCTGCCCCACTCAGAAAACACAATGTTTAGCTCTGATGGCAGTTCAGGCACAATTTCTGTTACTCTAACTTCACAACATACGCACATGATGAACATTAATATCATAGAAAAAACATTATAAAGTAATGGTTACTGTGGGCCTCATAGTGTGCTAGGTAGTTCTCTTGTTATGGGATCTACTTAATTGAGTAGCTAATGTTACTCAATGTTCAATACTTCTTTTAAATGCAGCCTACCACATGCAGAGCTTCTCAAAGGTCAGTGGACATTGGAATCACCTGGGGACGGTGTGTAGCATGCGGATTGCTGGACCGCACCCCTAGAGTTTCTGATTCAGCTGATGGGGGTGGGGGTGAGGTTGAGAATGTAAGTTTCTAACAAGCTTCCAGGTGATGCTAATGTTGTTGGTCTACAATAGTGTTTTTCTTTTTTTTTTCTTTTTTTTTTACTAAATCATAGCTGTGTACATTAATGCAATTATGGTGTACAATGTGCTGGTTTTAGATACAATTTGAAATACTTTCATCAAACTGGTTAACATAGCCTTCACCTCATTTTCTTAGATATTGTGTTGAGATATTTATTTATTTATTTATTTTGACACAGAGCCTCAAGCCGTTGCCCTGGTGTCACAGCTCACAGCAACCTCCAACTCCTGGCTTAAGCGATTCTCTTGCCTGAGCCTCCCAAGTAGCTCAGACTACAGGTGCCCACCACAATGCCCAGCTATTTTTTGGTTGTGGTTGTCATTGTTGTTTGGTAGGCCCAGGTTGGATTTGAACCCACCAGCTCTGGTGTATGTGGCTGGCACCTTAGCTGCTTGAGCTACAGGTACTGAGCCAGTGTTAAGACATTTATATTTTACACTTAGTAGATCTATCATGTACCCCTGTAAAATGCACCATAGGTGAGGCCCCACAATTCCCCTCCCTCCACCCATTCTCTCCTCTTCTCTCCCCTCCCCTCCTCTTTCCCCTCATCTTGGGCTGTAGTTGGGTTATAGCTTTCATGTGGAAGTGTGGGTGTTCATAAATTGATTTCATACTAGGGCTAAGTACTTTTTCTTCCATTCTTGAGATACTTTGCTAAGAAGAATATGTTCCAGCTCCATCCATGTAAACGTAAAAGAGGTAAAGTCTCCATCTTTTTTTCAGGCTGCATAATATTCCATATACCACAATTTATTAAACCATTCGTGGGTCTATAGGCACTTTGGCTTCTTCCACCACTTAGCAATTATGAACTGGGCTGCAATAAACATTCTGGTGCAAATATCTTTGTTATAAAGTGATTTTTGGTCTTCTGGATATATTCCTAGGTGAGGAATTGCAGGATCGAATGGAAGGTCTATTTTTAATTTTTTTTTTTTTTTTTTGAGACAGAGTTTCAAGGTGTCGCTTTGGGTAGAGTGCGGTGGTGTCACAGCTCACAGCAAACTCAAACTCTTGGGCTTAAGTAATTCTCTTGCTTCAGCCTTCCAAAGTAGCTGGGACTACAGGCACCAGCCACAATGCCTGGCTATTTATTTATTTATTGAGACAGAGCCTCAAGCTATCACCCTGGGTAGAGTGCTGTGGCATCACATCTCACAGCAACCTCCAACTCCTGGGCTCAAGTGATTCTCCTGCCTCTGCCTCCTCAGTGACTGGGACTACAGGCCGCCACAATGCCCAGCTATTTTTTGGTTGCAGCCGTCATTGTTGTTTGGCAAGTCTGGGCTGGATTCGAACCTGCCAGCTCAGGTGTATGTGGCTGACACCTTAGCCACTTGAGCCACAGGCGCCGAGCCTATTTTTTTTTTCTTTTGGTTGTAATTGTCATTATTATTTGGCATGCCTGGGCTGGATTCGAACCCGCCAGCTTTGGTGTATGTGGCTGGCACCCTAACCACTTGAGCTATAGACTCCAAGCCCGCGGGTCTATTTTTAGATCCCTAAATGATCTCCAAACTTTTTTCCAAAAGGAAAGTATTAGTTTGCATTCCCACCAGCATTGCAAAAAGTGTTCCCTTTTCTCCACATTCATGTTGACATTATGGTTATGGGATTTTGTCATGTGGGCTAATCATACTGGAGTTAGATGATATCTCAAAGTGGTTTTGATTTGCATTTCCCTGATGATTAAGGATGATGAGCATTTTTTAATGTGTCTATAGGCTGTGTGCCTGTCTTCTTCAGAGAAGTTTCTATTCAAGTCCCTTGCCCACACTGAGAGGGGATCCCTTGTTCTTTTCTTGCTAATATGTTTGAGTTCTCTGTGGATTCTGTTTATTAAACCTTTGTCAGAGACATAACCTGCAAATATCTTCTCCCATTCTGCTTGATTTACATACTGTGTTTTTGGCTGTGCAGAAGCTTTGTAGTTTGATCAGGTCCCAGTAATGTATTTTTAGTTTTGCTTCAATTGACCGGGGGGAAAAGGGTCCTCCTCATAAAATATTCTCCTAGGCTGATTTCCTCAAGTGTTTTCCCTGCACTTTTTTCTAGTGTTTTTATAGTTTCATGTCTTAAGTTTAAATCTTTGATCCAGTGAGAATCTATCTTTGTTAATGGTGAAAGGTGTGGGTCCAGTTTCAGTCTTCTGCAGGTCACCAGCCAGTTCACCCAGCACCATTTGTTAAATAGGGAGTCTTTTCCCCACTGAATGTTTTTAATTGGCTTATCGAAGATCAAATGACAGTAAGTAGCTGGGTTCATCTCTTGGTTCTCTATTCTGTTCCATACATCTACCTCTCTGTTTTTGTGCCAGTACCATGCTGTTTTGATCACTATTGATTTATATTATAGTCTGAGGTCTGGTAGCATGATTCCTCCTGATTTGTTTTTATTTTTGAGTAATGTCTTGGCTATAGAGTTTTTTTCTGATTTCATATAAAACAAAGTATTATTTTTTCTGAGGTCTTTAAAGTATGACAGTGGTGCTTTAATAGGGATTGCATTAAATTTGTATATTGCTTTGGGCAGTATGGACATTTTAACAATGTCGATTCTTCCCAGCCATGAGCATGGTATGTTTTTCCATTTGTTGACTTCTTCAGCTATTTGTTTTCTCAGAGTTTCATAGTTCTCTTTATAGAGATCTTTCACATCCTTTGTTAGGTAAACTCCCAAATAGTTCATCTTCTTTGGCACTACTGTAAAAGGAATTGAGTCCTTGACTGTTTTTTCAGCTTGACTATTTTTGATATATATATATAGGCTACAGATTTGTGAGTATTGATTTTGTAACCTGAGACGCTGCTGTATTCCTGGATCACTTCTAAGAGTTTTGTAGTTGAATCCCAGGAGTTTTCCAGATGTACAATCATATCATCTGCGAAGAGTGAAAGTTTGATCTCCTCTGACCCTATACCCTTGATCACCTTTTCTTGCCTCATTGCAATGGCTAAGACTTCCATTACAATGTTAAAAAGCAGTGGAGATAGTGGGCAACCTTTATAGTAATGTTTTTCAACCTTTCTTATCTCGCAGCACACTCGAACCTAAAGTATGTTGATCAAAAAACAAAAAGTAAAAAAAGAATATACTTACTGTGCTTTGGATTTCTTTCAAAAATAATTTAATTAATGATCTTTAAAAATTTTTGCAACACACCCAAGATCCTTTCACAGCACACCGGTTGAAAAATCACTGACCTAGAGACCACTATTTGAGAATCACTGGCATAGTTGATTAGGTAAGAGGAGTAATTTAATTATCTAACTTTGGATAAGTTATATAAACTCTTCTATCTTCATTTATTTAACTACAAAATTATACCTCCATCATTAGCTATTTGAGGATTAAATGAGATAGTGTGACGTTTAGCTCAGTGCATGCTTTGGAACTCAGTAAATATTAATGGCTGTAATTACTACAGTTATTACTAACTGTACTAAGTTAGTAGTTACTAAGTAGTACTGTTATTACTAAATAGAATTAGAAAATGATCGACTTCAAAATCACTTTTACATTGTCAGTGCTGCCTCTTCTCTTTTCCTGGAGTTGAGCTTGACATATAAGCTATGACATCATAATAGATTAAAAATGAAGACTCAAAGGAATGATATATTGGATTTTTCATATTACTGTAGAGGTTCTCCATCATAAAATGAGTATCATTTTTTTTTTGAGACAGAGTCTCACTATGTCACCCTTGGTAGGGTGCTGTGACATCACAGCTCACAGCAACCTCCAACCCTTGGGCTTAAGCTATTCTCTTGCCTCAGCCTCCCAAGTAGCTGGGACTACAGGCACCTGCCACAACACCTGGCTATTTTTGTTGCACTTGTCATTGTTGTTTAGCTGGTCCAGGCCAGGTTCAAACCCACCAGCCTCTGTGTATGTGGTCAGCACTGTAACCAATGTGCTATGGGTGCCAAGCCTCATTTTTTTTAATAAGAAACAGAACCTTGAAAAAATCCCTAGGGAAAAGAGCTATAATTGAGTTAATTTATTAACTTCACCAAACATTATTGAATATATTATTATTGTCTATAAAGGTTAAAAAAAATAGTCCCATTCAGTAGTTAAATGTATACAAACACATATACCCCCAAACAAAAAAACAAACAAGAGTTTTCATGAGAAATTATTAAGCAAATTTTTAGGAGAGTTAGAATAGACTTTTGCACTAGAAAATCCCAGTAACTGATTCAAGTAAAATTAGTGAAGTTAACCTGCTACTAATCTGTAAAATTATAGAGTCCCAGAGGTGGTACATAGAAGTTGGAAATACACTTACTATTTTTAATCAAATACTGACTGACCAGTCACTGCCACTAGTTGTATGATTCTGGAAACCTGGAAAGTCATCCTGGATTCTTTAAACCACTGTCATCTAGATTCTTGTTATGAACTGAATGTTTGTGGTTTCCCCCCACCCCAAGTTCATATGCTGAAATCCCAATCCCCAATGTGAAGGTATTAGGAGGTGGAACTTTGAGAGGTGATTAGGTCATGAGGGTGGAGCCCTCATAAATGAGATTAGTGCCCTTATGAAAAAAGAAATGAGAAAACGATCTCTCTGGACTATGAGAAGCTACAATGAGAAGACAATTTTCTGTAAACCAGTCTTCAGAACTGTGAGAAATGTTTGTTGTTTAAGTCACACAGTCTATGGTTTCTGTCATTGCAACCCCAAACTGCCTAGGACAATGCTTCTTTATTTTTATGCAAAGGCACTAAAAGATACAATAGATAGGTTAATACCAAAAATTTCATCTGAATCATTTAAAACAAGAATAGTAACATTCACAATAAAGAAACATAATTTTCTGTGTTAGTTTGAAGGCTCCAGTGAGATTTTAAGAAATTAATGAATATACTTTGTTTCTTTGGTTTGAAAGTCTCTTGGGCATGTTGAGTAGAAGCAGCATTATTTGTTATCTGGTGTTTTCTAACACTGTAGCTGAGGGAAGGGCAAATTTCTCTCCTCCACTATTTTCCAAATAAAGTTTCACTGGCACACAGCTACTATCCCCACTTCTCCCCCATACTGATGAAGGCTTCATTCATGCTACAGAAAGTTTGCCAGCCTCTGCTATAGACCGTTAGTTGGGATATTTTGGTGAGAAATGTGGCAAGAAAAAATTTCATTTCCTTGTTATATATACCTGTGCAGAGAGATTATTTGTCTTCAATAGTTACCTAGTACAGTAGCAATAAGTCAGCCTTACAGTTGGTTTCCATTAACCTCAGACTGAAATGTTCACTAGCCTGTCCAGTGATGCTCAGCACCATGACAACAACATGTCTCCCAGCCACAAGCAACATTCTACACTGCACCAGAAGTGGTCCTCAGTTGTGCTTTATTCCCGTGTAATTTAAAAAGCCAGACCTAAGTTTATTAAGGTTAGTTAAATTCCAGAATCTTATCAATGGTTCCATTTTTCATTCTTGTGATACTTTACTCAAGGGAACGCTCTCCATTCTACCCAGGTTAATACAAAATATGTCAAGTCTCCATCTTTTTATGGCTGAATAATATTTCATAATATTCCATAACACCCTTTAGGAGCCACCTGGTTCTTTCAGAAGTAGTAGTTCACTTTAAGCACCTGTAAGACTATTTTATTTCATTACAGCAGTGATTTTCAACCAGCTGTGGCAGGCTGATGTGCCATAAGAGAATCTTAGGTGTGCCATGAAAACTTTTAAAGATATTAATTAAATTATTCTTGAAAGAAATTCAAAGTACAGTAAGTACCTTTTTTAACTCTTGTTTTTGATCGACATAATTTAAATATTCCATGGAAGTTTAACTACAGGTTCAAGCGTGCTATGAGATAAAAAAGGTTGGAAAACACTGCCTTAGAGCATGGCATTGGCTGTTTTTATTTTATTTATTTATTTTTTTACTTTTTTTTTTTTGGCATTGGCTGTTTTTAAAAATTAGTTTCTATTTCTTTTTTTCTTATTTTTTTTTAATCTTTACATATACATGTGTTAATTAGGTTTCCACTTTTTGCCTTCACAGAATTTAAAAGGTTTAAAATTTAATAACAATAACAATGTTTAAGACAAGGACTAGAAACAAAAACCACGTAAAGAATGAACGGAGATAAATACATTCAGAAAACAAAACAGATGATTACTGTGTTGAAATATTAAGCAATATTAGTAATAATAATGCCAAGAAAGTAACGTTCACATTGTCAAATAAGAGTATGTCTATTATAGAATGCTTTGACTCTGAGGTTCAGTATGAAGTCATCAGTTAACTTCTTATATTTTTTCCAAAGTCTCAAAAAATACCTCAGAGAATAGGTATAAAAATACCCCCAATTTCTCTGTGACATCCCCTCATCCCATACAACAATACCATTCAATGAAAGAATGAAACATGAATACTCTATTGTCTTAAAATTCATTTAAAATAATTTTTTACCTGAAAACGTAAGAAATGGCATACTATCTTAAGAAAAATGAAATGTATAAACTGAAGCAGAAATGATGCATGTGTTCTACGTTCATGTGTAAAGACTTACACTTTGCTAAAGTCCACTGATTTCCATGAAAAATTAAAAAAAAAATCAACACATTGTACCAAACATATGTATAAATGTATGGTATTTGACTTAATAAAAAAAAAGAAAAATTTTAAAAATCAATAATGCAACTTATTTATAAAAAAGTCCTATATTAAGTCAGTTAAAAAAACTAATTTTTCAACTAAATTTATTTTCACAACATTTGTGGAAAATCAGAGAAATAAATACTTTTGAAAACATAAATTTATAATCTAATGTTATCATCAGCTTAACTACAGCTTTGTTTTGACATTTGTAGTTCAGTCTGTATGTGTGAAAGTTTGTCCTATCGTAAATTCAAGACCTATGTTTTAGGAAACATATGACATTTATAAGCAACAGAAAGTAGTTTCTGACAGAGCCATTTATAATCCATTAATTACAATCTACACACCCCATGTCATTATTACCATGAATTGAGTTAAAACAGCTAACCACTTGCTCATCTGTGCAGAGCCATCCACGTCACTTACCAAGCACTTTATTAAATTACTAACTAGCAATTCTATGACTAATTATTATAAACATGTGACATTAAAATAAGTGAGTTTGAGGGGAAAACAATTGGAGGTATGCTTTGCTGTAAATGCCGTTTACAAATATTTTAAGATTCAGCTTGTGAGTTTTTCTTTCATATTATTTAAAAATAATAAATAGTAAATACCCAATACATCCTAGGTGTCACCATTGTATTACTTATAAGAAACTTACTTGTAGATCTTATCTTCGAACATAGGCTTTTGTGGGTAGAATTCATATCTTATTCATTTCCACATAACCAGTACTTAGTACACTGATGAACCTTCTAAATGAGCTAGACTATTTTTAAAAATGCATGCTATAGGCTCTCTTCTTAATAATCTAGAACCTATTACTATCTGTGAAAAGGATATAAGTAGCAGAGCTCTGGTTCAAGTCTCTGTTCTGTTATTTAAAGCTGATGGGTCTTCAGGCAAACTAATGTTCATAAAACAGAGTTAAAACTTTCACATACTTCAGAGAGTTCAGAATTAAATGAGGTACAGTATGCAAACCACACAGTAAGTGCTGAATAAATGTTAGCCATTATAATTCAGGTCCGTCAGTAAGGTAGTAAGGAGTGACAACATTAGTAGTAGTAGAATGACTTTGTAGTGAGTTGTCTTCAGAGTAGAATTTAGTACTTTGCTTGTTGATGACCCGATTCTAGTAATTAACATGAAGTAGGGATTATAAAAAGATCATTGGTAGATTTATATGACACAGACACAAGGAAGACTGGAAACTCCTAGTGATTTGTGGTGCTAAAACTCAGCAGCTCATTACAGCATATTAGCAAATCCACATGTTTCTAAGGAAACCACCGTGATCTGAGTGGCTATTACTTTATCAATGTTTACAAGTCTATTTAGTCCATCTCTCTAGGCTATCATTTTATCTTTAAATCTCCTCTACTGGATAGAATGTTGGCAGTTAGACACTAAATAACTACATTCAGGAAGAAGAGAAAGCACAACAACAAAAGTACTTCTGTAAAACAATGCCTTGCTTATCAAATATTCAATTTATTAACAATAAAACTATAATAAATTGGTAAAATTTGTGCTTCTAATTTTATTCGTTTAATTATTACAATAGAGGAAAACCTCTCAAACTGACTTTATTGTTATTTTCATTGTTTGGCTGCTCTTAACGTTCCTATGCATTTCCTGAAGAATAGAGTATTGAGAACAAAACATAAAATGAGGACCTACCAATGTATTTTTTAAGCTTGATTTTATTTTTAATTGATACATAGTCATTATACATACTTCTGGGGTACAGTGTGATACTTCCATATATGTATATATTGTATAATGATCAAATCAGGGTATTTAGCTTATGCATTACCTCAACCTTTATCATTTGTTTTGAAAACATTCTAAATCTTCTCCTCTACTCATTTTGAAATGTGTAACAAGATATTGCTAACTGTATGTGCAAAACAAATCAGGACTTTCTCCTGATCTCTATAATTTTATAGTGATTAACCACCTTCTTCCCATGCTCTCCTTTCCCCTAGTTTCCCCAGCCTCCAGTATCTGCTATTTCACTCTCTACTTCAATGAGATGAACCTTTTCGGATTCTGCAGATAAGTGACATCATGTGGTATTAGTCCTTCTGTGCCTACCTTATTCACTTAACATAATGCCCGCCAGTTCCATCCATGTTGCTGCCAATTAGAGGACTTTGTTCTTTTTCATGGCTGAATAATACTCCATCATGTATAAATGTTCCAAAACCATTCATGGATACTTAGTTTGGTTCATTATCTTGATTTCTGTGAATAATGCTGAAATAAACATGAAAGTGAATACATCTACTTGATGTAATGATCTAATGTCCTTTGGAGATATCCATTAGTGAGATCGCTGAATCATTTGATGGTTCTACTTTTTTTTTTTTTTTGCAGTTTGGCCAGGACTGGGCTTGAACCCACCAGCCATGTCATACGGGGCCAGCACCCTACTGTTTGAGCCACAGGCGCCACCCTGGTTCTACTTTTAATTTTTTTCCATACACTTTTCCACATAGCTGTACTAATTCCCACCACCAATAAATAAGAGTTCTTTCTCAGAATCCTCACCAGCATCTGTTATTATTTTGTCTTTTGACTAATATTCATTTTAATAGAGATGAGGTAATATCTTATTGTGATTTTTTTTGCATTTCTCTGATGATTAGCAGTACTGAGCATTTTTTCATAAACCTGTTGGCCATTTGTGGGGTACCAATTTAAACTTTACTTTTCACCAAAAATTTTTTTAATTATTTTGAAGCATATAAATAGTGGAAATGTTTATATAAAATTTTATATAAAAAGCGGAAATATTTTTAATTATGAGTATTGGGGGGAGATAAACTTTGCATTGTAATATTATAAAGAAAAATACATGTTATTCAATAAAGTACCTTAAGAAAATAGCATCAAATGCATGTGAAAACGAGAAAATAAATTTTAAATGTATGTTTCATAAGAAAATGTAAATTATAACAAAGCCTCTCTTTCCTAATCTCTTTTTGATTTTTACCCCCTCTACTTAACAAATTTTTATTGTGGGCGGCACCTGTGGCTCAGTGAGTAGGGCACTTACCCCATATACCAAAGGTGGTGGGTTCAAACCCAGCCCAGCCAAACTGCAACAAAAAAATACCTGGGTGTTATGGAAGGCGCCTGTAGTCCCAGCTACTTGGGAGGCTGAGGCAAAAAAATCGCTTAAGCCCAAGACCTGCAAGTTGCTGTGAGCTGTGATGTCATGCAATCTACTGTGGATGATAAAGTGAAACTCTGTCTCTCAAAAAAATATATATATATTGAAAGGTAAGGTAACAAAAGTAAGAAAATGCTGATATTGATAGACACTCTACTATACTCTGGCCTCAAAAATAGATACCTCAAAGGATGAAAGCTTTGAACTAAAGAAGCAGCCTCAAGGTCCCTCTTACCTCCCCCCACACTTCTCTCTCTTTTTCCTAAACTACCCAGGTGGAGTTTTTCTTGAAGTTTTCTAATCTGATTAAGGGAAGTTCTCCATAAGTAGGGCAGTTATGTTGAACCCCCTCCCTGGAATCTGTATTAACCAGAGAAAAAATATTACAGGAGAGAAGACTACTCTAAAAGTCTCCATGCCCGGGACACCATGCCCAGACAGACTTTTCACTTACTCCTTTAGCCTTTAGCTATTCCCTCAAGGGCTGTTACCTGGGAGACTTTATAATAAGACAATCTTTGCTTGCGGTGTACTTTCTTTCCTGTCACACCCTCCCACCCACCCCAGTGGCTCCTGCCAGCACCTTCCTAACCTCCTAATCACAGGGCCCTGTTTCTTTCTGTACCTCAGGGTACTTAAGCTTCAGTTATCTGGGCCTTCTTTGAGTTTCTTATTCTTTGTGGCTCCCATGTGCTTAAATGTTAAAAGATGGCATATACTTTTTCACCTGTTAATGTATCTATTGTCATTTAATTTATAAATTCTGTTTTGTTATCTTTGAAGAATAGAAAGAAAATCTTTCCATCCTTACATATTAAATGCCTAGAACACATGAGGATATTGATTTAAACGTGAGACATAAGTTCACATTAGTGTAATTAAATACTTTGTAGAGAAAACATTTATTTAATCATATCATAATTTAATATTTTGCATTTGCTTTTTACTTCTTCTGTATTCCTTTCTAACTTCTAATAAAAGTCCTATCTTACCACTGATCTGTGGTCCATGGGTTCATTCTTCAAATCCCTGAGACCAAGGACCTACTGAAGAGGGAAATTCCAGCATGAGCGTCATAGCTCACTGCAAAGTCTAACTCTTGGGCTTAAGTGATTCTGGGACTACAGGCACCCACCACAATGCCTGGCTATTTTTTTTTGTTGTTTGTTTTTTGTAGTTGTCATTGTTGTTTAGTAGGCCTGGGCCGGTTTGGAACCCACCAGCCCCAGTGTACATGTCCGGCACCATAACCACTGACCTATGGGCGCAGAACCAAGGACACCAGTTATATTGATTTAGAGCATCATCCTATGACTTCTGTTAAACTTAATTATCATTTAAAGGACATATCTCCAAATTCTGTCACATTAGGAGTTAAAGATTTAATATAGGAATTTGGGGGTAACATAATTTAGTCCAAAAAAAGGTCTAATACCTTATTTTACTTTCAGAGTAATTTCAGAATATGGCACTTGTTTCTGAGGCCACATCAGAAGCACAAGGACAAGTGGGTTGAGGGAAGGAAAGAAGAGCTTATTAATTTGTCAGCAAATAAGGAAAATAGCAGACTCCCCCCTTAAGGTATCATTGTCCTCCCCATGTGTGGAAATGTGGTTTTTAAAGAGAGGGTTTTCAGCTTCAGTGTGTTATTGTTTACCTAAAGTTGATGGATCTAATCTATTCTATGCCCACCCAAACCTACTAGACTTCTGCCCTCTGCAATTCCACTGAATCCTCTCCAATGGTACAAGAACAAAGGACATTCCTCTCCTCTCCAGACCTCTGTCCTGAAGCAGGGATGTAGGGTTTAATTCTGAAAAGGAGTGGGAGAGGTTTTAAAGAGACAGAAAACATATTTATTCTTTTTCAGGCTGTTCCCTAAGTTACAAGAAGACTTTTAGGGAAAGTCAACTGCAGAATAGATAACAGCTTAAAATATCAAGATATCTTTATTTAAATTAAATGTTTGTAAATTATAATATTGATCATAAATGAATATAAGAGCCAAAGGAGGGGATGTTTTGCCAAACATACGCTTACATTTGTTCTCATAATTTGTTTCTCATAATTTTATATATTTTTATCCACAGTTAATAAGTAACTCAATAAGGAAACATGTAGATGAAACAATTTGTTGTAAGTCAAAACTCAAAACACAAAATGTTATTGGAGCTTGTTGAGTAGACTTTAAGCTTAAAGAAAAATCAGTCTTCCCTAGACCCTCAGCATTTAGCATAATGCCTAACATATGACACTTTATACATATTTATTGAGTGAATTCATTTATTTACTGCTGAGCAAATAAACATAATTTCCATTTCATTAATAAACTGAAGTATATAAAATTATTATTATGGTAACAGGGTAAAGGTCTGAAAAACGATTAAATGTTTTACAAGTCATCTCTTTAAGACCTCCCACTCATTTGGGGAATTAACACCTGCATTCCTGCCTAAGGTCCGTAATCAAAAGGGGAAAAAATGCTCTTTGTGTTTATTTTCACTTAGTAGTATCTTAAACCATATAAGATGGTACAACAGGATTGTCCAGTCAAGGATCACTAAGGAGATCACCATTACTGGAGATAAGATCTACAGAAACCACCAGTTATAGTTAAATAACAGCCCAAAGTCAAGACATCCAACCCTGGTCATATAGACCAAACCCAACTCCCCCCCCAACATAAAAAGCCCCACTTTTCTGTTTAAAGGCAGGGTGGCAGTCTTTGAGATACGAGTCCACTGCTTTCATTTTCCCTCAAATTAATAAACTCTCCCCCTTTTCCTCAAACTTCTAGTCCTATTCTTTGTTCTCACTGTTTCAGCCTCTGTGACAAGTACCAAACTTTCGGTAACTTTATCAATATATAAATTAATTTAACAGAAGTTTATCTTATCCTCTCAGGGCCAAAGCCCACCAAAATTTGATAATACAGGATCTGACACATTAGCCCCAGTCTCTATTTCACAGGAGGTTGTGGTGTAGAGAGAGATATATCATTACGGAATGAGGGAATATTCTCTACATGTTGGTTACGTCTTTGTAAAACTTTGTAGTGAATAGTTTGTAAATGAAGGTACATTTAGCTACCAGTTTGCATTTTCCCTAAATATGGCAACTTTACAGGCAATTTTTGGAATACCCTCATTTACTTACAAAATTAGGTACATGATGCAATCATAAAGCCAGACAGTAAGAACAGGAGGGGCAAGACTAAGAGGTGGACTAAGAAGTAATTAATTTACTTCGCGAGATGTCAATTTTAAGTTGTCTAAGAGACAGATAAACAAAAGTAATGGATCTTGGGACAGAGGAAAAATATAGACATTGCAATCATCTACAGACTGGAAAGTATAAATATAAGAATGGATGAATCTAAAGCTGAAATCACTCATGAGAAACCTCTGAAGCAAGAGAATAACCGGTGAATGGACAGAGTAACAGAAATGTATTCAATAAGAATCTCTTAAGAATCGTAAGAAGGCCTACACCTCTACGAAGAATCTCTTAAGAATTCTACAAGGATTATACCTCTAATTCTAGCACTTTGGGATTCCCAGGCAGGAGGATCTCTTGAGCCCAGGAGTTTTAGGTAGCAGTGAGCTATGATGACGCCACTGCACTCAGCCCCAGCAGCTGAGAAAGAACATGTCTTTAAAAAATAGAATCCTAAGAAGAGTAGTTACATTAATGATAGAAGAACATTAAAGATAGAAAATCATTAAACAGTAGAGCATGAGGTACAATACAAGAGTTTCACAAATGCAGTAATAGAATGACGTCACATACTAAGAACTGGCCAGATTAAATGGCAGTTTAAATTAAGCCTTTGTACTGGTTACGTTAGCAGCATGAAATTTTGGGATAGAAGTGAAAGGCAGTGGTTTTGATGTGAATTAAACTGAGTAAATAAAAACTTTTTTGGTTTTTCTTATTATGAGAAAGTCTGCAATTGAAGAGAAATAAATAATAATAGTAGAACAGGAAGGAAGCCTTGGAAAAAGGAATGTTAAAAAGAAGTCAGATATAGATAAGTTTGATATCAGTGAAGGGAAATTAAAAGGTTGAGAGCTATATTTTCTCTGTTAATTTGCTCTGGATCTAATTGAGTAAGGATAGTGTACAGAGTAAAATTTTGGAATAATATTTATAGGAAATGTGAATGTACAATGGACAATGGACAATGTACAAGTAGAAATATGATAAGTTGGCCCTGGTAGCATAGGTGATATTCAGAAAGCATCAAGTTATAATTATTTCATTCAATACCATTACATAATTTTTCCCTTGGCGGGCTAGAAGGGAAATTCCACTGTAGGATGCCAAACATGAGGTAAAGATTCTATGGAATTTTTCTTGAGTTAATCTCACTTGCTTGTGAAATAAATGGGTCAATGAAATGTTGATCATCAAACACTGAGGAAAGAAATCATGTTTTTTAAGAGGATATATAACAACAAGATTATCAAGGGCCTGAAACATTCAATTAGTATTAAACCAATTTTATTGATCTAGAAAAATTTAAATAAATTCAAAGCTTCTTAGAAATAAAAACCAATTTTAATGGTGTGTCTTACAAAACTGTAAGATTGTATTCACCACATGCAGGTGCAGATCCTCCTAAAATACACCTCGGGTTAGAGAACAGAAAGACCTCGAATTAAGAACCCTTAAAAGGAAATAAAATGTAATGATATGTAACAAAAGCTTCAATATTATTCTTTTATTTTTTGCATTTTGGTATATCAGTATGGTCTTATTTTTAAAGTTGGATTTAGCATGAGAAGATTTGGTTTTAAATTACGGCTCTGCACCAGTTATATTTTTTATTTAGAGCCACTTCAACAATTGCACTTGACTACATGGCTGTGTCTTCATTATATCATAGCTGGGACAGTGGGTTTCTATTGTTTTCGTTTTGTTTTTTATCTTTGCTTGAGTGAATGACAGTATAAAAAATAGATAATCAAACTATTTGAAATATAGCTTGTACTAAAAAATGGCATTTATTATTGTCATTTTTTTGGACTCCTTTTTCTATTAACTTTTAAAGTACTTTAAACTCATCTGCATCTCTCATGCTTTAAATTTAGCCATAGTTTTGTGCTTATAAAAAAAAAAAAAACTCTACTAATTATACCCTTTATCTTCTAATTTGATTTAGGTAATAGTCTATATACAGCGTTTGTAAGATCCATTCAACTGATCAACTAATGTGAAAATTCATGAAATTCCTTGTATTAAAACCACCATCTCCATTTTTACAGCCAGAAAGTCAAGAGAATCAAAAGGAGTAGCATTAGAGCAAAAAGTAATGATATTACCAAAATTTCATCTGTTTAACAAGTGCTTCAGAACCTTTCCAAACTGCACATAAGCTTTTCTTTCCTCAGAACAAATGTATTAAAATTAAAAAAAAAACAAAACTAAGAATACTTTTACTTTTCACTTAGACTTGATACACCTAACAAAGAATTACACTAAAATATGTATATGTGAAGCACCTAGCCTAAAATCAGTTTAATTTTTCTTCTTGAAAGTACAGCATATGCTTGATTTTTAACTTGATTTTCTTAGCTTCAGAAATAATAAGATGCCTACAAAATAGTCTTTCTTTATCATATTAAGATATAAGGTACCATACACATATATACACATACTCCACTTTAAAATCATAGTTAGTAAGTTCCATTTCTGAAGTATGATATAGTTGAAAGCTATGCTATGGTATGTTTGCAATTATAATCTGTTGTAAAACACAACAGGTGAATTATATATATATTTTATATATATATATATATATATATATATATATTTTTTTTTTTTTTTGTAGAGACAGAGTTTCACTTTTTGCCCTTGGTAGAGTGCCGTGGCATCACACAGCTCACAGCAACCTCCAGCTCCTGGGCTTAGGCGATTCTCTTGCCTCAGCCTCCCGAATAGCTGGGACTACAGGCGTCCACCACAATGCCCGATTATTTTTTTTTGTTGCAATTTGGCCAGGGCCGGGTTTGAACCCACCACCCTCGATATATGGGAATGGCACTGTTGTTCCCGAATTTCGGAGCCCCCCCAAGAAGAAACTCACACCAGGTGCGTGGATGCAAAAACAAAGGGTAAAGTTTATTACAAGCTTAAGCTCGGGCCTTCAGCTCCGTCAAAATGGCGGATTGATCTGAAACGGCCCCAAGGAGTGGGGTGGAGGTATTCTTATAGTGTACTGAAAGGAAGTTGGGAGGGGGGAATGGGATAAGGGGAGTGGAACAAGGAAAAGGTGGAGTAAGGATGAGTCCAGGTGTCTTGTCACTTGCTGATTGGATACCTTGGTGGTGCCAGGAAGGGTGGGTGGTTGCTAAGCAGGAAGGGGCTGGTATTGATCAGCTGGTGGGGGTGGTCAGGGGAACTGGAGCAAGGAGCCAAAATTTGCAAAACTAACATTACACCACAAATTACACAGCAACCTGTAAAATGGAGTCTGTTAACAAAATGGTGTCACACTGGTCCTTTCATTCCCCCTCTTCTCTAGTAGCTGAAGGACCAATCACAGTACCTTCAGTCTAGGGAAGCATGTTGGGTCCCTCATCCACTGGTAATTGTTGATATCTTACTGCTTCTGTAAAGGTTAAGATAGTTATGACACTAGCTTGTTTTGTAATAAAAGTGGTCAAATTATTTATAAGGCATGGGGCTATGGCCGCTAGAAGTATTAGTATAGCTAGAGGTCCTAAAAACGGAAGCAGATAAGGAACCCATCCTTTTATTCCTGACCAAACTGAGCTTTGTAAAAGTTCTTGCTTTCTTTTCTCTAGATCTTCCTGTAACCTCCGAATTTTACACTGCACTAGACCTGACTTATTTGCATAGAAACAACATTCTTCTTGTAAAAACACACACAGTCCCCCTTTTTCCAAAGTTAGGAGATCCAGTCCTTGCCGATTCTGGAGGACTACTTCAGCTAGTGAATCTATTTGCTCTTGGAGGTCTAACACTGTCCCAGCCAGTTGTTTAATATCCTCAATGAACTGGAGAGACAATTTGTTATACAAATGTAGAGATGTTCCTAACCCTCCAAGCCCTGCCCCTAACCCTGCTGTAATTCCGAGACCTGCCAACAGGGGTATCATGGTAATCGCCCTGTGCCTCCGGGTGCTGAGGCATGTTCTATTACTGGGATAGGGAGAGACTGGTCTCCTGGTATTAATTGCACAGTGGGAAAAAGCAGCCCGACTACACAGACACCATTCCAAGAGGACGGAACTGCAGTGTATCCAGTATCTCCACACAGGAATACATAAGAGGTGTTCAGGGTGCAAATGGGCCCAGACCACTTTAAGGTGTAGTTGCTGCTACATAAACTCCAGGGAATGTTTCCCACAGAATTATTCCCTTGTCCAATGAGGCACATTATTGGATTTAACACAATTATTTCAACATGGTCTATAGGCTCAGCAGGGTAACATGTGTTATAAAATTTGTGGTTAGAAAAATTGAAGGGAACTACTACAGCTGACAACGCTAAGGGGCCCGCCTGCAAACAAATCCAGCAATCTTGGGCGAGACCAGAATTTGTGACATTTAAGAGGGCGTGGGTGCCTAGTAATAGCTGAAAGGTGGCTGAATCTAGATGCACAGGCCC
Organism: Perodicticus potto; assembly: GCA_963574655.1. Taxonomy (NCBI): domain Eukaryota; kingdom Metazoa; phylum Chordata; class Mammalia; order Primates; family Lorisidae; genus Perodicticus; species Perodicticus potto. The sequence goes on from CAUYRH010151071.1 coordinate 19,290, forward strand.
TCTAGCTGCAGGGAGACTAAGAGGGTGGTATTGTTTGGGGATCCATTGTGCCTGTAATTCTTTTACTATTTCTTGTATGACCTGTTTCTGTGCCCAATCTTGCACTCCTCCCCCATCAGATTGTCCAGCAGGTGGCAGGAGTGTCCAGCACATTGTTCCTCTAGCAGGACAGATATAACCTGCATAGTTTCCTCTGGATTGGCCTGCGCAATAATTATAGTTTCCTAGCTTACTTTGATACACTTCTCCTTCATAACAGTAAGACGGCATCCAAGTTGGTATCGTCCCGCGTTCTTTACATTCATCAGGACAAGGAATATGACCCTGTATAGATGTTTTTGAAACATGCCATTTCCAACATACCTGCAACCCCTGTCTCCTGGGGCACCCCATTTCTTTTCCTGCAATTAGTGTGGCCACATATGTAGCAACACTGCCTGTATAACATTCCTTATAATTCAAGTAACATTCCTGGGGAACATATTCTAGTGTTCCAATCCTTTCACATGTATTGCAGAAACCTCCTCCAACCTTAGACTCATAAACTTTTCTTAGCTCTTCCCCAGAGGGTTCAAACCCTCTGTGAGTTATAACAAGAATTACTTCTAGGAGTGTTAGTACCTTAACCCAACTCATGGTGACTTTGGGATATAGAGAGTACATACAGTCTGAAAATTCAGGCTGATGGTCCAGAGGTTGGACGTCGCTGTGACTTCAGCTTTAGCGGGTTCTTTGTATCTTGCTCTATTCTCCACTGAGGGATGTACTCATCTCGGGTGGCAAAAGGATCTGCAAGCCGGACGTGGGTGTGGTGGATCCACGAGGCTACGCCGTCAACTTTAACTGCAGTGGGGGTA
>CAUYRH010151072.1:0-10288 GCA_963574655.1 Perodicticus potto
GTCACTGTCCCAGGAGGCCTTTGCCTCCATGGATAGGCCAACCTCCAGTGGTCACCCTTGCATTGTGGACAGGGGCCAGGTGGCTTGCCCAGCCAGTGGTACTGCTGGGGTCAGTCTTCTCTGAAGTGGCCAGTCTGACCATATATTAATTTTTTTACTTCTTATTTTGTAATAATTATAGACTCACAAGATGTTACAAAATGGTACAGAGAAATCCCTCATACGCTTTACCTGGTTTCCCTCAATGCTAGCATCTTATATAATTATATTATAAAAACCAGGAAATTGATATTAGTGGAATATAATTAGCTAGCCTACAGACTTTACCTGGACTTTACCAGCTGAATTATTTTCTAACAATAATAGAGTGTTAAGATACATGCTTTCCTATTTTAAAGTTGTCTTTAGAACTTCTTTCTTCTAATCTGCAGCAGAAGAAGGACTATAAATCTTTGTAGACAATTTTCTTTTATTGAAAATCAATATGAGGAAATGCAGGTAAGACTCTCACCAGATGCAGAGGTGAGTGTCCACGTAATCGATCTAGTAACTGGCAGAGCTGGGATTCAAACCAGGTTTATTAAACTCCAAAACTATGCTCTTGACTGCTGGTGAGTGAAACAGAAAATGAGTAGGTTTCTGTCCTCCATTTGATTCTTCACAATCACTCCAGTTCCTTTACAATATGCCAGATCGGGGTTTGCCAAAGCCTCAGGTAGGGTACCCTAACACACACCAGATAACACTGAATCACATGATGAGAAAGTTACTCTCTTTTAACTTCTCCTTCACTCTGCTGATCGCAACAAGGAGGAAGCCTCAGTTTGGGGCTAGTCTTTAATGCCTCTCTAAAACTTGCTAATTCCCCCTTCATAGCAGTGGTGCTGATGGGATGGGATGGCCTGGGATCTGGAGAGCCATGAGCACAGCCTGCAGTGGTGCTGATGGGGTGGGGTGGCCCGGGATCTAGAAAGATGTGGGTAGTTCACCTCCCCCACCTACCCCTAATCCACATTTTAGTTTTTAAAAGACTACACATTCATCTGATTTGATGCCAAAGTAGCATTTGGGTGAGTCAGGATGAAATCCCCGTTACAATGCTCCCTCTTCTTTAAAAGTTTCAAAAGAAATTTTCTCCTCAAGATCAACCTCATGTGTGCATGATGTTGGGCCCACCTACAGGATGTGGTTTGATGGATGCTAAAAGATTACTCCTCCTGTTCAGTGTAAACTTTCTCTATCCTCCACTAATGCCTAAAATTCTATCATCACAGTTTTATTTGACTGAATTTTCAGTTGCCAAATACACTAAGAAAGAACAACCTACTGGATGTGTCCTGCCTTCTGGGAATGAGCTGGTGTGACTGCATTTTCTGCCGGATGGGAAGGCTTGAAGCTTTTCTGGGACCACTGACCACACAGGGGAGTGGAGAGGACCTGAGGATGGATAGCCTACAAACAGCAAGAGCCAGAGGGGCCAATCTCCCTTTGTGCACCATTATTTCGTATTGGGTTAGCCCTGGGATCAGCTGGAATGTACGATCTGGATATATGTATAAACATGTGTGGATTTACACGATGTACTTACAACATGTATATGACTTTATAACATGAAAAGAAATAATAGTAAAGAACACAGGCCTTGTGTTCAAACCAACCTGGGTGCAAATCACAAGCTTTGTTAACCCTGAGAAAGTTACAATACCTTATGGGGTGTTTGGAAGAATTCAACAAGATAATCTGTTTAAAGCTTAGCATTGGCATACAGGAAGTGCTCCATAAATGTTACTATATTCATAATATGTATGTGTGTGTCCTTATGCATGTGTATGTAGGTATGTACACATAGGTGCAGCTGTGGGGATGCAAGGCAGATAGAGTGTGTTTCAGAACAAGACAGGGAGGAAGAATGTTACCAACCGATACAGCAGATGTTCCAGCATTGAAGTGACCCCTTCTAGGACATGAGGGGGCTGCAGGGGATAGAAGAGACTGACTCAGCTTTACTAAGTGAAAAGCAGAATAAGGGGACAGTGAAGGACTTCAAATTGCAAGGGGTTTCCTTAGGGCCACAGAATCAAGGGTGGGATTTTATTGGAGACAAGCAAGCAGAATGGGATGTGATGTTGAAGCTCAAAAGGGAAATACTGAAAAATGAATCGAAAGTGGTCTCTGAAATCTACATGCATCCAAATTTTAGGCCTCAGAGCTCAGGAAATAGATAATTTTATCTCTTTTATTCTAAAGTCCTCCCTTGTTTCAAGCTTCGTGCACAGTTGATTTTGCAGAACTGACATGGAAGAACTTTGCAAAACACGTAAACAACCACAATGCTCTCAAGTCACCTGGTCCCCTCTTAAAATTTTTGCATGTAGCTGTAACTAAGTGCTTTCTGCATAATAAAGAATTGTCATCCCTATGTTGAGAGAGAAAATACAGTTCTAGTCCCAGTTCTGCCCCTGACTCACTGGGCAACTTCAAAGACTCTCTTGGTCTTTCCAGACTCAGTTGTTCCATTGAGTGGTCACCTTGGTCATTATCTCTTGACTTCCTGCCATCCTACATGAGGCTTAGCTCCCGTGAACCACCACTTCTACTCTTGCTCATAAAGTTTTACCACTATGTGGCATGGTAGCTAAGACTACAGACCACCTGCCTTCTGCCAGCTGTGGCTTCTGGGATGAGTTGTCCACCTTCTGTGTTCTCAAGTTTCCTCAACTGTAAACTGAAGGTAAAGAAGAGTGTGATGTATTCCTGGGTTGTTAAGAGGGATAAACGGGTTAATGCAGGTAAAGTATAGAGAAAAGTGCATGGCACAGACAAGGATGTTAGGTGAGATAATTCTTATTTATGTACTCAATTGGATATCTTTGTGATTTTACATGAAATGTGTTGTTACTGGTAAATGAAAAAAAAAAAAAGAAGCATAGTCGTTATTTTGGGATATGAAAAGACCATAGGAAAGTTGTTGACTATTGCTTTTTCTTTAAAAATACAAAACCCTTCTGTGTTTGATTTTTCAAACACGTGCATGTACACAATATTTTTCCAATGTAAAGAGAGTGAGTAAAAAGGTCACTAAAGTCCCAGTCATCTCTAAATGACTATGATTTTTAAGGAGCAATATTTTCTGAGTGGTTTTCTTGTCCTTGTTGTCATAACTTCATTAATATGTTTGACCTCCCCAGGAAATCTTTACAAAGATTTAAAGATTACAATCCCTCTGGTATTTTATAATGCAGGTTTCAACTCCCTGGATAGAATAGAAAATGGGAAAAGCGAAAATGTAAACTTTGTAAATACTTGGCTGAGTTCTACTTTGCCTCTAACAATCTTTTTCAAGAAATCTCTTCAGTTTCCTAAAGGAAGGATGAGTAATAAAGAGTCAACTAAAAAAAAATAAAATTAAAGTAAAAAGTGTGTTGCTAGTAGGCAGCAGCCTGGCGATGAAAGCGTTAACAGGGCCGGGTAAGGTGATCCCTTGAAATGAGTAAGACAAGTTGTTGAAGTTTTCAAAGCCCTAGCAGCAGCAGCTCGTGGAGGAAAGGGAGCCGGTTGGAGGGAGCAGCCCGCCCCTGCTGAGTGGAGGAGGGGGCTGAGCCAACTCAACAGAGGTTTCCAGCACAAGGTTTGTGCCCCCCCCCCCCCCCCCCGTGCACCTTCCCCCCTGCCTTGCTGCTGTACGTGGAGAGGAGGCTTAGGGAGACCGACACCATCTCCCACCCTCTCGCCTCATGTCTCCTCTGCCTACTGGTTACTAGTCCGGCCACTCACCCTCCTGCCAAACCTCTTGGGCTGTGGTGGCGTTCGCTTGAGCCTTGGCACCTGTGAGGCACAGCTGACTTCTTCCCAGGAGACTTTTCTAAACTGGAGACTTACGTTCATACATCCAAAAGGAGACTTGTGCTCTGGGACAAAGGGTGTTCTTAGACACCCCTCCACACACACACGCCCCTACTTCTACGCTGCCCTATCTTAGTTTGTACAGGTTGTGACCACAGTGCAGAATTCCTATCTGCTTCGCTTGAAACTGAAAACAATTGTCAAAGTAACTAAACAGGCTGCACGACTTTATCTTGTGGGAGGAATACTGCCTCCCAGGCTAAGGTAATCAGAGTGAGGAGGCAAACGCAAAGGAAAAGAGAGGGAGAGAGGAGAGAAGAAAAGAACGAAAGGAGAAAAGGAGCCTCCGAGTACTTGTCTTGTAGCTAAGGTAAAGCAATGTTTGAAATCGGGTTTCTCCTAGAAATTGTTCTTATGCATTGCTAGAACAAAATGGTGAAGGAAGATACCTTGTGAAGGAAATAATTCTACATCTGCATAGGATTCAGATCAACTTATTTCCCTAGACGGATCCGTGTGTGATGCAGGTAATAGGTAAGTTTAAACCTGGCGGGGAGGAAGAGGAGCAGCCTCACTGCATTCTGAGCGGTAAGAGTTGAGGCTGTCAGAGCGCGTTGCCCAGGCAGGGTAAGGGACCCTTCCACCCTGGCTGGGAGACGCAGAGTGTGGCCACCTCCACAGGCCGGTCTTGCTTCCCTGCTCTGGCTTCCGCCCAGCAGTGAGCAGGCAGCCGGGGGAATGCTCCCTCTGATCCCTGCACGGGCACAGTTGAGTCTTATACCTGCTAGCACTGAATCAGAATGAGTCATTTGAAACTTGGGTGCCGGAACCAGTACTTGCAAACTGCCTGATGAGACACTGCCTCCATGTAGGTGGGATACACCTCGCAGAGCAGTCACATTCCCCCCCCCCTTCCTTCCCTTTCTCCCTCAAGCAAGCAGAATTCCGAAGCTCTCAAGACATCGGCTCTACTCCCTTGGCTCAGCTGACCCTACGATGTGGACCCTGCCCTTCCAGGTCGGGACTGGAGTTTTGAAGTAAAATGGATGATTTGACATTACTTGATTTTCTGGAGTGCCCTGTGTGCTTGGAAAAGCTCGATGTCACAGCCAAAGTCCTCCCCTGCCAGCATACCTTCTGCAAACCATGTCTGCAGAAGGTTTTCAAGACCCACAAGGAGCTGAGGTGCCCGGAATGCAGGACCCTGGTGTTCTGCAGCATAGAGTCGCTGCCGGCCAACTTGCTGCTCTTGCGACTTCTGGACGGCGCGCGCTCGGGCAAGAGCCCCGGGAGAGCGGGTTCCTTCCGCAGGCCCGGCGTGCTGACCTTGCCGGACGGCAGGAAAGGCAGAGCCAACCCCAGAGGTCTGCAGGCCAGCTCTTTCCGGCTGGTGCCCAACATCCAAATCCACATGGACGGGGTAAGAAAGATCTTACTTGTTAATATCATGTCACTTGGAGGGTGGATTCGGGTGTCCTGGGAGATGGGATTATTTTCTCTTAGTTTCAGAGTGCCGCCGGTGATTCCCCAGTGGTCAATTTCTGTAGGCAGCGATCATTTTATTGAAACAAGGGGAATCCTAAGCCTATCTAATTCATCTAAGAATTCGCCTTTGAACTATTCAAACTTCTCAGGCTCTCCTTCTTGTCCAGAAGGTAAGAGCATGAGGAAAACCTTTCAGATTATATTTTTGGTCTTTCACTTCTACTATTCTGAGGACAAGCCAGTGTGTGGGAAATGCGTGAAGGGTGGGGAAAAGAGAAAACAAATCCAAATGCTTGCTGCTTGTGAGATCTCTGAGAAGTTTCCAAATGTCAGGTTTCGCATGAATTTTACCCAAATCCATCTTCCCACCCGTAGTCATAAAGCACTTTTATGACAATGCCCATTCATAATCTATTCAAAGCTATCAAGTTAACTTGAGGCCCAAGATAGTGCCAGAGAGAAGCGTCCATGTGGGCGGACTGATTGATAGCAAAGGCTGGGCTGTGAAGCACAGCAGATAAGTATAGGGGCTCCAGAGCTAGGTCTCACTTTGCAAAATGAATAAAACACACAGAAAATGCACAGCACAGGCTGCAAACAGAAACCCAAAATGACCTGGGTGAACTGCACAGATCACCCAGTAATGCTTTCCCTGTCTGGAGAACTGGAATCCCCCAGTCCAGCCCTGCAGGTACACCCGAGGACTTTACCTGCCGTGGCAGAGAGCCCGGTGGCAGGATGCTGTGTGAGGGCACGTCTAGAGACAGGCACATGGTCCTTGTGAGTCCAGCATAATTATTTGCACTGTCACCGCTGCAGTCAGTGTGCCAAAGTGGACACAGAAAGCTGTGGCTTGGGTCACTGGCATACTTAGCAAAGCCAAGCTGCATTCTGTGACGTCTTACCTAAAGCAAGTTTTAACACAGGCCGCAGGACCCACAGCTCCATGCTCTGAAGAGTGTGTGGGAGGGTCTTGCACAGACTCCTGCCCCACTCAGGAGAAGAGACTTCTGATATGCATTTGGAACAACTTTTTGAAATTTTCCTTCCAAGAGCTCACCCCCTTCCTGAGTTCAGTGCACCTTCAAGCTACCCATGTAAACATTCGAAAATGAGAGTGGGAAGAAGCAGGACGCTGGTATTTTGTCCCTGCAGACTCTTCATTGCTACCATGCTTGTGCGTGTGAACACATTCCAGAAAAGGGCTTGGGCCTCCCCTCTAAGTCTTTCCTTTAGCCGTGGTCTAGTCATCAATCAGAATTCCACAGGCCTGGAAACGCTGCCTGGGTGGGGGTGGAGAAGGAAATTTTTCTCAAACATGCCTTGTTTACAGAGAAGAGGGCTCTATCTCTGGGTCAGCAAATCCACCTTGAATTCCTAAGATGCCCTCCACCCCCCTACCCCCGCCTCTCCCTTCCCCTACTCGCCTTTTAGCAGAGTATCATCACTCACTGAGGAAATGTTGGGGGCCTGGGAGGAGGCAAGTCCCTTATCAGCGTCAAACATTTTTTGTTCAGGTCTTCATCTTTTTCGATGTGGCTGTGTTGCTAAGAAAAGGTAGCAACAAAAAGATCCACAGCTGCCAAGTTTTTGAACCACAGAGGATTCCCAGGGTCCTTCTATCACAGGGAATTGGGGTGGGAGTTAGTTATAGGTCAGGACAGTCATCAGGATGCTGGGGGCCCCTGGAACTCTTTCACAGAGACACGTAACATTCGAGTGTGGTGCCAGTGATGTGCCTGTACCCTTCCTCCAAGCTACTCTGGACCAAGTCCTACGAGGAGGCTGAAACCCAGAAGTCTTTAAAGGCTCCCGATTTCAGGGAAGACCTGGGTTAGGAGGATGCTCTGTGAGAGAGCAGGCCTGGCAGCCACTACCTCGCCCTCTCCCCCTGTTCCCCTCATTTCCTGAGTGATTCCTCTTGCAGTGGTTCCTCTCAGACCGATTCCTGGATACAAATATAGCTGACATCTACAGCCTGTCTCTACTCCCCAAAATATAGGTATCTTTTCAGTGTGGAAATGACTGAGCATCCTTTGGTTAAGAGAAATGGGGACTGTCTGGACACCAAACTCTGTTCTGAGAGTCAGAGGAGAGAAATTGCATCCTCACTTTGTGAGTCCTCCTGACTTACTCGCCCTCTCTGCTTCAGTTTAGACAGTCAAATGAAATATTTGAAGTAATACTTACTTCCCACCCTTTTCCAGGATAGTGTGAAAATAATCATTGCAACATACTAGAATCACTGTCGAAAAGATCTGCTATGTAAATGCAAAGTATCATCATTATCGTTAATTTAAACTTGCTGTATGACTTTGAGTAAGCCACTTAAGTTTGCTGGGTCCCAATTTAAACTTCTGTAAAATGGGAAGATGTATTATAAAAGCGGAGAGCCATTGTGAGGCTTAACTAAATTAGTGTTTGTAAAGCACTTTGAGAGCCTTAGATGAAAGGCATTTGGAAGATCATTATTACAGCGAACATTATTATTGACTGTTTATTGTGCCCTGCCACGCATGAGGCATGCTGCAAAACGCAGATGGAGTTACAACCCTCGCAGGAGAGTGGAATAGGTATTATTATTGAACTTGATTCTATGCTGAGTTCAGGCCAGGATAATACTAAGTATAAAGTACTTTCCTAAGAGGGCATAAATCACCTGTTGTCACAGGGTACCATTTTGTAAAATACCTCTTTCAGAGGACTCCCTGATAACCTGGCCCTCGGAAAGAGTTCATTTAACTTCCTCTCTATGAGCTTTTCCAAAGTCTACTCTGCTCACCTAGGTTCATCTAAAAAACGAGCTCATCGAGATCTTTTGTTAGCTTAAAGAAGCCTGATGCATCTTGTGCCAGCCAGTATGCTAGGGTGGAACCAATCGTCACACCTCATGGTGCCACCCCAATAGAGAGAAAAAATAACCCATTGTGCCAACATGTCTGAAACCCTCCCAAGCCGATTGTGCAAAAAGAAAACTTGAGAAACGACTGTAGGTTTCCATAGCATGCAATTATTTCAAACCAACAGGCAAGATCACCAGAATCCTGGCAGGCCCCTAGTCATGCAAAGCCCACTAGTTCTCATTCCTTCCTATAATATAGTGAAACCAAAACGATTTTGCAAGCCTTCTAAAGGGTTCTGAGTTCCTGAATAGCTGATCTGCCTAACTCTTCATTCTGTTACACTTCAATGCTATCTCTGAATTAGGACAGAGAAAAGCAGAGAAGTTAGACATTTGCTGCCTTAGGTTAGAGAAATATCAAAATTCAAATCCTAATTCTGCCCCTCAACAGTTGTGTACTTTGGGTACGAAAAGTTCCTAATCTATAAATTGGACACGATAGCAGCGCCTCCCTCAGAAGGTCGCTGTGAGAAACACTCGGGATGATTCATGTCACTTAACTCCCAGCACAGTGACTGGACCGTGTTAAGTGCTCAATAAGTGTTAGCTGTGCTTGTTATTGAAGTGACTTCGCACTTTCTACTCTAAATGGCATGCCCCCCTTTCACTCCCTTGTTAATCATGTGCCACCCAGGTCCTTGGTACCTTCGTTTCTGGCTGTTTTACTCGCCTCCAAATGATCCGTGGCTATGATTCAGACATGCGATTCTTCCCAGCATGTGCTGGCTCTGCGACTCACTTCCAGGACCCTTAAAGAGCTATGAGTTGACTCTAGGAGACAACTCCTTAATCAACTTCACTTCTCCAAATAGCAAGTTCAAAGGAAATGCATACATAGGTTAAGAACCTTTTCTATTTCCCAGCATCATCGATTCTGCGTTAACTTTTCTATTTTTCCTTTTCTCCTGCTTTGCACTCTACTCCCCAAGATGAATGCCACCACCCTGGGTCTTGCAAGGCTGGACTTTGTCCCTGCATTGTTAAGTATCATGCAGATTGCACACATTTCGGCCTTACTTGCCCCTTATCAGTGGGAACACACCTGCCACCTCCAGCACACAGACCAGGTGGCTTTGTCCTAGAAACTTTTCAGCTGGTTTGCAAGCACTGAGGGAGAAAAATGAGGTCAGAAAGTACATCAGGGAATTGAGGTTGGGTAGAATCCAGAAGGACGTGCAGCCCCTTTCCTGGGTGTCAGATGTGTGCTGAGACAGAGCTGTGATACAGAGAGTGGTTTTGTTAAATTTGTAACGGGGGTTAAAATCATCTCAGGCACCTGAAAACAGCAGGGAGCTGCTACCTGGGGCAGCAGGACCATATGTGGCAGATGGAGGAAGACAGAAAGGTAGGGGCTGAGGTTGATAAGTCAGGAGTCCCAGATGGTCCTCCAGCTTCACACACGTTTGCAAACATTTTTTAAAACCACATGGCCCCAAATTGTCACAACCCCCAGCCTCTCTTGGTATGCCTTCTTACTAGTTACCATCCCCTACCTTTTATTGCTTACTGCTGCATGGTCAAATGGAGTTGGGTTTGAGCTGTGAAGCCTTAGGTAAGTCACTTAACCTCTCTGATCCTCAGTTTCCAAATGCATATAATACAGATAATGGTGTACATATATCATAAGGCTATTGTGAGATTAAAACTAAATAATGTATGTAAAGAGCTTGGTACATAACGGCTGCTAATAAATGTTAGCTACAGTAAATAACAAAAGAGTATAACAATCAAGGGGCAAGTTGGCTGGCACTGGAGTTCTTTGCTCACACACACAGAGATGCAGATGTCCCCATTATAAAATTAAGCAGGGCGGCACCTGTGGCTCAGTGAGTAGGGCACCAGCCCCATATACCGAGGGTGGCAGGTTCAAACCCAACCCTAGCCAAACCGCAACAACTACAACAACAAAAATAGCCGGGCGTTGTGGCGGGTGCCTGTAGTCCCAGCTACTCGGGAGGCTGAGGCAAGAGAATCACCTAAGCCCAAGAGCTGGAGGTTGCTGTGAGCTGTGACACCACAGTACTCTACTGAGAGCAACTAAGTGAGACTCTGTCTCTA
>CAUYRH010151075.1:0-23733 GCA_963574655.1 Perodicticus potto
ATTGAGTCATAGCTGTGTACAATAATTCAGTCAAGGAGTACAGTGTGTCAGCTTCACATACAATTGGAGATATTTTCATCAACCTGATTAATATAACATTCATGATATTTTCTCATTTACTATGTGAAAACAATTTTGATCCGTATTTAGAACAGTCATTGTTGTTTGGTGGGCCTGGGCTGGATTCGAACCCGCCAGCTCAGGTGTACGTGGCTGGCGCCTTAGCCCGTTGAGGCCCGTTGGCGCCTTAGCCTAATAAATATTTCTTAAGGAGTTCCTGATGACCAGGTGCAGTGGCTCACATCTGTAATCCCAGCACTTTGAGAGACTGAGGTGGGAGGATTGCTACAGTGTAAGACCAGCAGAGGAACACAGTAAGACCCCATCTCTACAAAAATATAAATTTAAAACAAAAGGAGGTCTGAATTTCAGCACTGTTTTCCGCTCTGGGATTCAGAAGGAGACAAAGTAAAGCCCCTGCCTCAGGAAACTTACATTCCAGCAAGGACAAGTGTTTCTGTCTCCTCCACCTAGTTCCCCTCACTGCACCCTTCCTCTCTTGCCCTGCTCCAGTCACCGCCTCCTCACTTTTCCCTTCTGCTCTGTCTAGCCGTTCATCTCCACTCTGCAACCAGATCAAACTTTCTAAAACATAGTTCTGCCCACCCACCTCCTGCCTGAGGCTTCCCTGACTCCCTGTTGCAGTAAGGATCAAGTTCAAACTCCCAGGCTTAACACCCAACATCATGCATGACCTGGCCCCTGCTGCCCCTCCGGCCCGCCTCTCACCACTTACACCCCAACACTCCCTGCTTTATTCCAGCAGTGCCCAGAGAGCTGAAGCCCCACAAATGTAGCAGCTGCTGCTCCTGCCTGCAGTGCCCTTGCCTGCCCTTTCCTGCCTGAATGCCTCCTGCTCCTCCTTCACAGCTCCCATCAAATATTAGCTCCACCTGATCTGGAGAACCCCTCTCACAGATCCCTCAGCAGGTGCTCCCAGCACTTCCCAGACCCACATGACTCTCTGATTGACTGTGAGCTCCTTTGGGGTAGAGACCACATCTTACTGAGTCACGTTTGGCCCAACCCAGACCTGCCCTTGCCAGACCCAGAGCATCTCAGACTCCAGGATTGGAAGGAACTGCAGAAAGTCCCACTGCCCTCTCCACTGCTTGCATCCCCATCAAGAAGTACTCATTTACATGTCTCAGTGGCAGGAAGCTCACTCCCTCCCCTTAGCAATGACAGCCCCTCAAATATTTAGAGGATCATCTCTCATGCTCAGATCCTGCATATCTGGTAAGCTGGCTTAAAGAAGGAAAGCTGCTGAGGGAAAGAATTCTAAATGGCTTCCAGGGTCACTTCCCCATTAGTATCTATTTGTGGTGGGAGAATGCTCTGCATTCTAGAATACTGCCAGGTTGGAGGAAGAAGGACCTGAAACAGCATGGTGACCCCTTCACTGTACAAATGAGGAGACCAAGTGGAGAGTGGGCAGTTCAGCTAGGCCCGAAGCCCACTTAGGGACTCTCCCAAGGATTCCACAACTAATGGCAGAATTCAGGGCTGTTGACTTTGTAGGTTGACAGAAACTTGTGCACCAGGCTCCAGGTCGCCCCCTTCCCCAGCAGACACAGCTCTCTGCCACCCTGCCCCTCTCGGAGAGTGAGGCTGAGGCTAACTCTGAGGGCCTGGTCCATTGGTCCTCTATAGCCTGGAAAGCACATTCACACTGGGTCTATGAACTTGGAGGCCAATTTACAGCAGCCCTGGGGGTGGGGGCGGGGACTGAGAGAATAATGAAGCAAGTTCACAGTTCCTTAGGCAAAAAACCCTTAGGGCCAGGTGAACTTTAATCCAGAATTTTTCAGATCACCCGGCACTAGCCCCTATACCTCAGAGAGCCCCATATTTTGGGATACGTTAAAATTTTCTAAGTCCTCCTCCAGTGCTGAAGACCGACCAAGGCTGGAGTACCAGTGGCAGAGAGCCCCAAGTCTAAAGTGGGACATGCATGGGTCCTGGAGCCAATTTTTCCCTTCCCAGAACTAAATCTCAGAGAGGGAAAGGGACTGGCCCAGGATGCACAGCAAGTCAGTGGCTGGCCTGGGACTTGAATCCAGACCCTCAGGCTCTAAGACAGCAGTTCTCAACCTGTGGGTCATGACCCAAACGACCCTTTCACAGGGGTCAGATATTTACATTTCGATTCATAACAGTAGCAAAAATTGGTTATGAAGTAGCAACGAAAATAATTTTATGGTTGGGGGTCACCACAACATGGGGAACTGTATTAGAGGGTTGTGGCATTAGGAAGGTTGAGAACCACTGCTCTAAGACTTACCCTGCCCAAGGAGCCAGGACTGTGCCCCAGAAGCAGTTCCAGGGTCTGAGTGCTGTGCTCTGCCCCTAGACCTTCACTGCCTGGTGCAACTCACACCTGCGCAAGGCAGGCACCCAGATTGAGAACATTGAGGAAGATTTCCGCAATGGCCTCAAGCTCATGCTTCTCCTGGAGGTCATTTCAGGTGAGGGTCAATCCAGTGTTCATGGGCCCTAGACTTGGGGGAATCTGGAGAGCTGAGGGAGTAGGGCAGCAGAGAGCTGGAGGGGACTTGTGGGGAAGGAGAGAGATTGGGGACAATGTCTTCGGCTGCCTCTCATGACCTTTGACCTCTCCCCTTATATACAGGAGAGAGGCTGCCCAGGCCAGACAAAGGCAAGATGCGCTTCCATAAAATTGCCAATGTCAACAAAGCCCTGGACTTCATTGCCAGCAAGGGAGTTAAGCTGGTTTCCATCGGCGCTGAAGGTGAGGAGATGGCTAGAGGGGGCCTGGGCAGGGAGTGGGGGGCTTGCCTGACATCAGCATGTCACCTCTGTGAGCCTCAGTTTCTTCATCTCAGTGATGGGGCTAATCATCTCTGCCTCGCAGGAGAGACTGCAAAGAGTGAATGTGCCCAAAGTGCCAGCACAGCACCCACCACACCTGCAAGGTGCTCAATGTGTCATTTACCATAACAACAGATGCTGGGTGTCAGTGCTGGGCTGGGGACAAGGGCCAGAGAGCTGAGTAGGGAGGTGAGCTGAGGCCGAGAGCACTGGCCTTGAATGCCAGGCAGAATCTGTCTTGTTATCCCCACCCTGCAGAGATCGTTGATGGGAACCAGAAGATGACCCTGGGTATGATCTGGACCATCATCCTTCGCTTTGCCATCCAGGACATCTCGGTGGAGGGTGAGCAGTGGGGAATGAGGTGGGGTGAGAGGGTGGCCCCCACCCCTTCCCAACTAATGGTCCCATCCCACCCTCACCCAGAAACCTCGGCCAAGGAAGGCTTGCTCTTGTGGTGCCAGCGGAAGACAGCACCATACCGCAATGTCAATGTGCAGAACTTCCACACCAGGTCTGTCCCTGGTCACCAAATGCACCAGGCCTCTGTTTGGGTGCTAGGCTCAGAAATGAACCCTCCCTGGTCAGTGACGGGCACAGAGATGGCCCCTGTCACAAGCCACAGTGGGGAGTGAAAGGTCACAGCCAAGTTCCTGGAACAGTATCTGAAAATAGGACTCAGTAACTGTTGAATTGAACAGAATTGAATCCAGAGGGTTACAGAGATTCTGGAAGAAGGAGTGTTTGAGATATCCCTGGAGGCTCGGCGCCTGTAGCACAGTGGTTACAGTGCCAGCCACATACCCCAAAGGTGGCATGTTCAAACCTGGCCCCAGCCCAGCTAAACAACAATGACAACTGCAACAAAAGATAGCCAGGTATTGTGGCAGGAGCCAGTAGTCCCAGCTATTTGGGAGGCTGAGGCAAGAGAATCACTTCAGCCCAAGAGGTTGCTATGGTTGCTATGAGCTGTGACGCCATGGCACTCTACCGAGGTCAACATAGTGAGATTCTGTCTCAAAAAAAAGAGAGAGAGACATCCCTGGAAGGGCATTACAGCCAGAGGGAGCCTAGATGGCAAAAACATTTAGAAACGGGGCTGGTGTAAGCACAGGTGTGTGAGGGAGCCCTGGCGAGCTTGCGGGAGATGGTCCAAGTTGGTAAGGAAGGTCTCACATGCCTAGCAAAGCTAATGTGCTTCACTCCATTACAGGTGAGGCTGTCCTGCGGGGGGTCCTGGGCTGAGGGGAGGACAGGGCCTCAGCTAGAACCCAGACCTCACCCTACTTCTCTTTGCCCAGCTGGAAGGATGGCCTGGCCCTCTGTGCTCTCATCCACCGACACCGCCCTGACCTCATCGACTATGCCAAACTGCGTAAGGTGGGCCTCTGCCACCTTGTCCCTCATTCCACCCCAACTCCATGACCTCTGCCCTCAGCTGACCTTTCACACCCCCATCTAGGATGATCCCGTTGGCAACCTGAACACTGCCTTTGAGGTGGCAGAGAAATACCTGGATATCCCCAAGATGTTGGACGCAGAAGGTGAGAGGGAGCCTACCGTAGGCGACAACTGCTTTCTCACCAGTGGGCACGGTGCACCTGCCACACCTTTGCCCTCCTCCTGAGCACTCTGCCCCCACCCTGCTCCCTGGTCAGCATCCCTCCTGCTGCGGTCCCCTTCTCCAAGAGCCCTCTATCTTGTCCCCTGCCCTGCCTCTCCTGCTTTCCCCACCACCACCACCTCACAACCCAGTTCCCTGGGTTGCCTGGGAAATGTTGGTCCCCTAAGACTGGCAGCTCCTCTGGGTCCTGAGGAAAGTGTTTAGGCGACTGAAGCAGCAAGTCCTCTCTGAGCACCATGCCAGCAAGGTATCCTGGCTGTGCGGGCACTGATGGGGCAGGACCTGTCTGGCTCTGAAGAGCTTGTGGACTTGGGGAAAACACAGATGGACAAATGGAGTTACAGGATGGTTAGAGGCACGAGGCAGTGTGGACTTGTCCCCCATGAGGGCCACGGTGGCTGCCCTCTCACCCACTCGCCGGCCACAGGAGGAGGTTGTTGGCCCTGGGGTGGTCAGAGAGAGTTTCAGGGAAGAGGAAGGCGCTGGGCTTCGTGTAGCTGGCAGCTGGTGGCCACAACTAGATGTCTCCACGCCCTCCCACACTGGGGGAGTTCTCTGCTTGGATGGTGCCTGAGCCCAGTCTCCACCCTGGCCTTGGCCGATACGCACTTCACTACCCTCCCCCAGACATTGTGAACACCCCAAAGCCAGATGAGAAGGCTGTCATGACCTACGTTTCCTGCTTCTACCATGCCTTTGCTGGGGCTGAGCAGGTGAGGGGGGTCTTGCTGCTGCTGCCTAGGCTGGACTATGCACCGAGGGCCCAAATTTGGCAGCAGTCCAGCATTTGGAGGCAGGGACCATGCGGGTGGGAATGCCATTGTCCCAGCTTTATACACTCAGGGGCCTCAGGAACAGAAGCCCCTGGCCTGGAAGCTGCCTCCCCACCTGAGAGATGTGTTCCCCCACCCCCTCCCCTATTTGCCAGGGGTCTGGGTTTTGAGGGCTTTACAGAGGCAACCTGTTTTAATGCCAACCCTCCACCCACCCCCACCACAGGCAGAGACAGCTGCCAACAGGATCTGCAAGGTGCTGGCCGTGAACCAGGAAAATGAAAAGCTGATGGAGGAGTATGAGAAGCTTGCCAGTGAGGTAGGGCCCAGAGAGACCCCACCACCACCACTCTCTCCCAGCCTGGCCCTCCTGAACCTTCTAGGCCTGCTGACCACATGCCTGGGATTGCAGATCCTTCTGCTTTGAGGAGCTTGGGCCTCCTCCCAGTCTCCTGCCAGTCCCCACCCATCACCATCCTTCTGTCTATCCAAGCTCTCAGTCATTCACTGATTCACTCAACACTCATTCATTATTCATTGATCCATCTGTTCGTATTTAGGCAATCATGTGGCCCTTTGCTCTGCACCAATCTACATTAGCCCCTGGACTCAGAAATTACCCATTGCTCTCCTCTCCTGACTTGTGAGGACTATCCCATTCTGCCCTCCATAGTTGTGCAGGTCACCCCTGTGTACCAGAGGCTGGCCTTCTGGACAGAGCTGGGATGTGGGTGGAAAAGGTCAGCTCTCAGGCTTACCCCTGCCTGGCCCTGGCAGCTGCTGGAATGGATCCGCCGCACTGTCCCATGGTTGGAGAACCGTGTGGGTGAGCCCAGCATGAGTGCCATGCAGCGCAAGCTGGAGGACTTTCGGGACTACCGGCGCCTGCACAAGCCACCCCGCGTGCAGGAGAAGTGCCAGCTGGAGATCAACTTCAACACTCTGCAGACCAAGCTGCGGCTGAGCCACCGGCCCGCCTTCATGCCCTCTGAGGGCAAGCTGGTCTCGGTGAGCCAGGCGGGCATGGAGGTGGCCTCAGCTCCGCTCACATCCCCTGGGTGACCTTGGGCTTTGTGTTCCCATCTGTACAATGGGAAAACCATGATGTAGACCACCTCGGCCTGCCCCACAGGACATTGCCAATGCATGGCGGGGGCTGGAGCAGGTGGAAAAGGGCTATGAGGACTGGTTGCTCTCAGAGATCCGGCGCCTGCAGCGGCTCCAGCACCTGGCTGAGAAATTCCGGCAGAAGGCCTCACTGCACGAAGCCTGGACCCGGGGTAGGTGCTCCTTATGGGGCTGGACTTGCTTCTGGGTGGAGGGAGGTGGGCTGAGAGCTTGGGGTGGGGGTCCTGGTAAAATGGGCAGGACAGAATAGGTACTCATCAGGGAAGCTGGAGACTGGATTTCTAGACCCACCTTGTGATGGTGATGTAGGCTGGAACTCTCTTTCAGCCATTATCCCTCTATGGGCCAGTTTCTTTATCTATAAACTTAGCCCCTTTGCTCTGTAAGTCTGCTCTGATTAATTTGTTATTTAGCATTTTATTTGTACATATAGCTGGTATTGAAAAGTAAGTCTATCATTAACCCTAATATCTATTGAGGCTAAAATAAGTCAAATACAAGTATAACTCTGTGTAAAGACATTCTCTCAGTCCCCTGCCAAGGACTTTTTTTTGAGACAGAGCCTCAACCTGTCACCCTGGATAGAGTGCTGTGGCATCACAGCTCACAGCAACCACCAATTCCTGGGCTCAAGCGAGTCTCTTGCCTCCGCCTCCCAAGTAGCAGGGACTACAGGCGCCCGCCACAATGCCCGGCCATTTTTTTGGTTGCAGCTGTCGTTGTTTGGCGGGTCCGGGCTGGATCGAACCCACCAGCTCAGGTGTACGTGGCTGGTGCCTTAGCCCGTTAAGCCACAGGTGCCGAGCCGCCTGCCAAGGATTTTAATCATACAAATCAATAAGTCCTGCCTAAAAATAGTAAAAAAAATAATAAAAACAATAATAATAAATTATGGGTCCGGTGCCCATAGCTCTGTTGTTAGGGCACCGGCCACATAACCAGGGCTGGGAGGTTTGAACCCAGCGGGGGCAAACAACACCAACAAAATAGCCAGGCATCCTGGCGGGCACCTGTAGTCCCAGCTACTGGGAGGCTGAGGCGAGAGAATTGCTTAAGCCCAAGAGTTGGCGGTTGCTGTGAGCTATGATGCCATAGCACTCCAACGAGGGTGACAAAGTGAGACTCTGTCTCAAAAAAAAAAAAAAAAAAAAAGAATTATGGACATAATGAATAACAATGTTTTGTATAATAAGAATTTGCAGCTTAATACTTTGAATGTGCTTAATTCCTTAAATCCTTAAATTTGCAGCTAGTTATATGACCCTGGGGAGGCCTCTGAACCTCTAAACCTTAGTTACTTGCTCTGCAAAATGAGAGGCACTCAGTAAATGGTTGCTATTGTTATTATTATTATTTTGGGTTTTATTTGCGTAATTATGATAATCATCATTATTTATTCATCCAACAAATATTCATGAAGGGTCTACGAAGCGCCAGGCACTGCGCCAGATGCTGGGGAAACAGTTGGGGTCCATGGAGCTCACCAAGTCATCACCTTGCTAGGTTAGGAGACGCTGATATCATTTATGGGTCACACCGGGGAACAGAAACGACACTTAGTTTTACTACATTGGCGCCTCTGAGCAAACCCCTAGGGCAGGCTGGGCAGGTGTGATCGTCCGCAGTCACAGATGAGGATGGTCCAAGCTCACATAGCAGGCCGAACCTGCTCCTGCCATGGCCGCTACTGGGTGACTGCAGCTGGGCCTCTATCCGAGCAGGCAAGGAGGACATGCTGAGCCAGCGCGACTATGAGTCGGCCTCGCTGCAGGAGGTGCGGGCGCTGCTGCGGCGCCACGAGGCCTTTGAGAGCGACCTGGCGGCGCACCAGGACCGCGTGGAGCATATCGCCGCGCTAGCCCAGGAGCTCAAGTAGGACCCTGCCCTTTGGTGGCAAGTCCCGCCCTCTTTCCCACTGTTCTCCCTATCGCCCTCCAGCCTAGCCTTAGCTGGATGACCCCAGGGTGGTACAAGAGTCCTTCCTCATTACCATTCGCTCCGCCCCTCCTGGATCCACCGTATCTCCGGAACCCGCTCAGCTGCCTACACTTTTACACACTGGCTCCAAACCTGTCCACTCCATGGCCTGCCCCCTAACCTGGCCGCTCCCTGGCTGCACCCCCGGGTGCAGGACTGTTATCCCAAACCTTCTTGGTCAGCCTTGGGCTGCCGCCGCCTCCTGACCCCTTCTCATAACCCCGCTCCCAGGCGCCAGTCCCCGCCCTCCATCCAAGCACCGAATGGGTGCCGCCCTTCTGGTAGGGACCCTAGCACAGCCCTGTTTTACACCCCACCTGCCCTGGCTTCCTTATCCTCTGGGTTCCAGCCCAGGGAGGGCAGTCAGGAGACCGCCGTTTCACCCCACACACTCTCACTTCTCCCAGCGAGCTGGACTACCACGAGGCAACCTCGGTGAACAGCCGCTGCCAGGCCATCTGTGACCAGTGGGACAACCTGGGCACGCTGACCCAGAAGAGGCGGGACGCGCTGGAGGTGGGGCTGGAGACCGGGAGCTGAGGGGCAGGGACGGGTGAGGCAGCCCTCCTAGGCTGGCTGCTGAGCTCCCATCTCCTCCCCAGCGGATGGAAAAGCTCCTGGAGACCATCGACCAGCTGCAGCTGGAGTTTGCCCGGCGGGCCGCACCCTTCAACAACTGGCTGGATGGTGCTGTGGAAGACCTGCAGGACGTATGGCTCGTGCACTCGGTGGAGGAGACCCAGGTGAGCTCCAGGGTTGGGGGAGGCTTGATGGCAATGGGACGACAGGGAAGCTGCCCCAATATCCTGTTGGTCACTGCCTGTGCTCCTGGGGAATGGAGGCTGGAGGAAAATCCCAGTTTCCAAGGATGCCTGGGTCTCCACTGGTGTTGGACCACTGGTGTCCTGAAGCATGTTGCTGACCCTGGGGCAGGGAGCGCTGGCTGATGGCGCCTGCCTGTTACCCCAGAGCCTGGTGACAGCCCACGAGCAGTTCAAGGCCACTCTGCCTGAGGCTGACCGAGAGCGAGGCGCCATTATGGGCATCCAGGGTGAGATCCAGAAGATCTGCCAAACGTATGGTCTGCGGCCCAGCTCCTCCAATCCCTACATCAGCCTCAGCCCGCAGGACATCACCACCAAGTGGGACAAGGTCAGTGCCACTTGTAGCCTTTTCCTGCCAACCCCTCTTGTACACCCTGACCACCCTGAAACCATGGGTGTCCCAAGATATGGAATGGGGGTCTGCCACAGGCTCCACCTTGCCTGTTTCAACCTCATCTGTATAATGGCTGTAACAGTAGCATTTTCCTGTCAGGACTGATATAAAGTAGAATTGAGTCTTATGTGTGGACCAAACGATCTCTTAGTTATAAATGTCATCAGCTCCCATGTTACAGGTGAGGTAATAAGCCTACAGAGATCACTGCCTTACCCAAGAGCTTGCCCAGAAGCCCAACAAGGCTCACAGCAACAGGGTCTGAGGTTGGAGGGGCAGGGAAAATGACCTGTGGGCCCATCTCAACCCCAGAGCCACCTTCCAGCCCCCAGAGCTGGCCCTACCACAACCACTCTCCTTCCAGATCCTAAAGCTGGTGCCCAGCCGTGACCAGACACTGCAGGAGGAGTTGGCACGGCAGCAGATGAACGAGAGGCTCCGGCGACAGTTTGCAGCCCAGGCCAATGCCGTTGGACCATGGATCCAGGGAAAGGTGGAGGTAAGAGCTTGAATAGTGGGGCCAACCTAGGGGAGTGGGACAGGGCTGAGCTGCACGGAGCTTGGAACCCTCACGCTGTCTGGGTATCCCTGCAGGAAGTGGGGCGGCTGGCAGCGGGGCTGATTGGCTCTCTGGAGGATCAGATGGCTGGGCTGCGGCAGCAGGAGCAGAACATTATCAACTACAAGAGCAATATTGACCGGCTGGAGGGTGACCACCAGCTGCTGCAGGAGAGCCTGGTGTTCGACAACAAGCACACAGTCTACAGCATGGAGGTGGGGCATAGCTTGCAGCACAGGGGGAAGCTGGGGCTGTCTCAACAGGACATGGCACGTGTATCTTTAGGGGTCCCCAGGTCAGTTTGGTTAAGTCCCCCAACGTACCCCTGGGGATGCTGAGACCCAGCAATGGAAACTGACCTGTCCAGAGTCACAAAGCAGTGTAAAGCCAGCCCAGGATTGGCTGTAGCTAGTTGATCAATACTTAATACATAATAAATCATCTTTAAGGCAGGAAGAGGGGGTGAGGGTCCCTCAGTGGATTGGGGGTGGAGCTAGAGTCAGTGGCCAGGCATTCGCCACCCACTGACTGTGACTGTCTCCTGCTCCCCAGCACATCCGTGTGGGCTGGGAGCAGCTGCTCACCTCTATTGCCCGCACCATCAATGAGGTGGAAAACCAGGTACTGACCCGAGACGCCAAGGGCCTGAGTCAGGAGCAGCTCAATGAGTTCCGGGCATCCTTCAACCATTTTGACCGGGTCAGTAGTGGCCCAGCTCTAAGAGACTTGGGGGTTTGGGAAGTTTGGGAACCAAGCCTGATGTCCACTCACACCCTTATAGAAGCGGAACGGGATGATGGAGCCAGATGACTTCCGTGCTTGCCTCATCTCCATGGGCTACGACCTGGTGAGTGGTCTGGACAACCTCCCAGGAGTCCCATCAGTGCCCCTACTATGTACTGACCCCCTCACACCCACACTTTCAAGGGACTACCAAGAGCTCAGAGAAGTAAATTAACTTGGACCTAGTTCTGTTATGTTCCCCGAAGTCTGAGTTTGAAGCATTTTTACCTCAGAGAAACAGCACGACAGAGAGAGATGTAGCTCCCGAAAGAAAATCAGGACTAACCAGCAACCCAGGGCGCCGCAGTGGGCAGGAAGCAGACTTCAGCCTAGCATAAAGAGCTGAGGTCTTTGGAGGAAGGGGACACCCTGTCACAAGGGTTGTACAGGTGAGGCTGGCTCCTCGGGTGTCAGCATTCACAGGCACAGCGCCTGGCTCCTATTCTGCAGGGGGAAGTAGAGTTTGCTCGCATCATGACCATGGTGGACCCAAATGCAGCTGGGGTCGTGACCTTCCAGGCCTTTATTGACTTCATGACCCGAGAGACAGCAGAGACTGACACGGTTGAGCAAGTTGTGGCCTCTTTCAAGATCCTGGCAGGAGACAAGGTGAGCCCCAGGCAGTGGAGGGGCCACAGATGGGGGACGAGGGGCAAGGAACTAGGCTTGCAGGCCATAACACCTTCTCTCCTGCAGAGCTACATCACCCCTGAGGAGCTGCGGCGGGAGCTGCCGGCCGAGCAGGCTGAGTACTGCATCCGACGTATGGTGCACTACAAGGGATCTGGGGCCCCGCCTGGAGCCCTGGACTATGTGGCCTTCTCCAGTGCCCTCTATGGGGAGAGTGACCTCTGACCTCCACCATTGAGGCTCTCCATGCAAGATGGAGGGAGGGAGCTCCCTGGGGCTGAACCCATCCATCCCTCAGAGCTCAGCCAGCCAAGTTTTTCTGAATAAAGCTCCATCCGTGGGCCTCTCCCCATCTCCTTTAGTTCCTTAAATAGAAGCTAGGCCCTGGAGCTCTTGGGCAGGACTCTAGCCATGCCACCTTGACCACCCCTCTGTGCCCTCAGGGACTGAGCACTCACACCACATTGGGAACCAGAACACCTCTTTATTGCTGTTAGAAGGAGCAGTTACAAGTATCCTAGGTCTGGAAGGGGAATCTGTCCCCAAACCCGGGCTAACTAGAAAATTTCTAGCATGAAACAGAGGAAAGCTGGGGCAGGAAATCAGAGCCTACTGAGGACAGAGCTGGGTTTAAGATCAGAATATCTTCTTCTTGCCCATTACCCAAGTCCAAAGCTGGTGCCCCAGTATTAGCCACCAAGAAATGCTCAGCCCCAGAACCTCCTAGCTACTACAATCCAACAGGTGCAGGTGGGGAGCTGCGGGGTGGGAGTGGGTGGCAGGGAATAGGGGCTGTGCTAGCTGGGTGCCCTTTGCTCACCCCAAGTTACTCAGTGCTGGTCCCTCAGCCAGCTGGCCCTCTTGGGGAGGGGCCTGGACATGCAGGTCAGGCTGGGGGAGGGGCTGCTCCTGTCAGCACCAGGTCCCAAGCCAGCGGGCTCCTCATTCCACCACCGCTGAGCTGGCCATAGTGTTGACTCCACAAGCCCCGGACCCACGGTGCAAGTAGTAGTAGCCCTGAGGGAGGGGGGAGAGGGGACTGGTGAGGGCACCAAGGTAGGATGGCACTTAAGAGCTGCGGCCAAGCAGGCAAGACTCACCTGTTCACCCCAGTCGGTGCCCCAGCTGTTCTTGATAGCCCAGAAGGGAATGTCAGAGCCTGGGGAGCAGTGTGGGGTGCAAGGAGTCAGGGGCCCCCAATTCTCCAGTCAGAGTCTCAAACACATTGCACCCTTCAGATATCTGTGGGGGACCTGTGTGACAGGTACTGGGGAAAGAGCAAAAAACAAGCAAGGCCCACCTGCCCCCCTCACAGAGACCTGGCCCAGCTTAGGGGCAGGGAAGAGCACTACTCCTAGTAGGTTATTGAGCCAACCTCCCACAGCCTCAGCCTCCACAGAGGGGACAGCTGACCCCTGTCTTGCCCACAGCCAATAGCAGTAAGGACAGAGCTGCCAGGCATTCTCCTGATTTCCCCTCTAAAGGTCCTGAGATGCTGTGGTCTGACCCCTTGTGGCTGGGGTGGCTGTACAGTCAGTGGAACTCACGGTTGCCATAGCCCACTATCAGTACAGCGTGGTCGATGAGCCAAGGGGTGCAGAGAGGCCGGAGTGGGCGTGATATCCCATGGCGGTAGAACTGGGAAGAAAGGAAGGAGTGGGGGGCCAGCTCTAAGAGGAAGTAGGGGAGTCAGCAAGAGAGGGAGTGAGGCAATAGGTGAAGGCCCTACCTGCATGCCAAAGGCGTTGATGGCAACGGAGATCGGGCCTTTCTTGGCCACCCAGGCTGCCAGTTCTGAGGTGTGAGAGACGGTGTCAGGGACCACCTGTACCCCAGCCCCACCTGGCTTGGCCTCACTCCACCCCTCACTCACTTTGCTCATTACGGCTCAGCTCCACCGAATCATTGATGTAGACCTTGGCCTTCTCTGCCGAGAAGTTGCAGGCCTGCATTTGGCCCTGGTAGCTGTAGTCCTCTTCTGTCTCCAGCCCTCCTGGAGATGGAGGGAGTGGGTCAGGGGGTGGGTAGGATGTCTAAGCTAAGACTAAGCTAAGCCTCTTAGACACGAGGTCTCATGTTCCTCACCCACCCCAGGCCACAGGCCATCCCCTCTGGGGAGCACCTCCATTCTAGAAATGACACAACCAGGGATGGGACAGGTGAAGAGGAAAGAGCAACAACCAGCAAGAAAAGTGGCAGGGAAAGAACTCAACTCCCAACTTCTGACTCCTTCCCAATGGCTCCTCCCAGCATTCCTGGCACTCCTGATCTTATTTTTCTTGATCCACTGACTGTCCGCTCCTAATCTAACCTAGACCCGTGTCAGGTTCCAGGACCAGTCTCTGTATAGCCTCCTCAGCCTACCACTGCACTCAATCACCAATTTAGGTCAATACCTCCCCTCAGGAGTGAGGTGTGTTGCTACCTGGCTTAGCAGCATTAGGGTAATACATACCCACCAAGCATCAAATATTCCAAGACCCCCTGCTCACCAAGTCCCTGCTATGAGCCTTCCTCAACTTGATATTCAAAGTAGTCCTACAAGGTGGGCATGGTGAGCCCCATTTCACAGATGAGATAACTGAGGCTCTGAAAGAGCAGACTCGTCCAAGGTCTTCAGTCAATAAGGGTGAACAATTAACACTAGAACCCAGCTCTGTGTGACTCCCACGCTCATGTCTCCTCCTCATACACTGACCTCCTTCAGAGGGAGAGGGGGCTCCTGTTGCCCTGCCTCACCCCACTGATGCATACCCAAATTCTTTATGGCTGAGTAGGCGGTGGAGGGCAAGCCACCCAGGCAGGCTTTGTCCATCTTGTCACAGTCCAAGAGCTCTAGGAGACAGAAGGCCAGTCCCAAGAAGCCCTCCAGAGGGGCTAGGGTGGGGGTAAGGGGAGCAAGTGAGATACTCACCCTGCTCAGAGAGGGACAGCAGGGTCCCCTGGTTCAGGAACCACTGGCCCTCCACATTGCCTGTGACTGAGAAAGCCCAGCAGGAGCCACACATACCCTAGAAGAAATGGGCTGAGTCAGGGCTGGATCCTTTCCCCAGCTCCTGTGTAGTGCTCATGGCCCACCCTGACTTCTAGGGGTCCAACCTGGTTCTTAACGTTAGTGACAGCCCCCTTATTTCTCCAGTCCCATTCAGGTGGGGCGGGGTCACCCACAGGCTTGGCCATACGCATCTTCTTGCCAGTATCTTCTCGTAGGAGAGGATTCAGGTAGATGGTACGGAACTCCTCCTCTGTAGAAAAAGGTGGCAGGGCATGGATAGGAAGAGTATTCTAAGCCAGCCTGACCAGGCACCTTGGGAGCAGGCCCTGTCTCTTCCATGCTCCACAATGGCGCTGGCCATCACTCTTACCTGTGAGATCACTGAACTTGGTAATCCCATAATGAGCTGTGCCTTGATCCAGGGCCTGGATCTTCTGTGCTCGTACCATATTATTGATAAAGATGGACAGACGCCACTGGGTTTCTGAGGACCAAGGATCAAGAGAGGAGGGCCTCAATCCCAGGCAATTATACAAGGAGAGGAAATTAGAGCTAAGAGGCAGAGGTTTCCCTGAGGAGTAGGTGCATTCTGGATCATCCCTGAAGATCTTCTCAAGAACAGAACCCTTGGGCAGGTGGGAGTCAGGGACCAGACTTGCAAAGGATGAAGTGGGAGGTGTGATCAACTTTGGGGGCCAAACTGGAATGACTTCTCAGGTGTGAAAACAGCAATAAAAGTGGGAAAAAACATGGTACCAGGGAGCCTACTGCAGAGAAAATTTAGCTACTGCATCGCCCCACCCTGCCCAGAATGATGGGAGGGCTCATGATTTCTGATCAGAAAGATAAGGCAAGTTAAGGGGCCAGTTACTTGGGATGGCTGTCCAGAAGAACATGGGGACTTAGGGAACCTTGAAAGGCACTTCCTCTGTGCCCTTCCATTCCCCAACATCAAGATCCCAAGTTGTGAGAGAAGGCCCTGATCTGATTCAAACAGGCACAGCCAAAGCTGGGTCCTCACCTTCCTTACTCTCATATGTCCGGTTATAGGTGGTGAGAAAGTCCTTGAAGATTGAAAGCATCTTCATGGAAAAGTCCTGGAAGAGCAGAAAGATCTTCACAAGGAGTTCAGCCTGACCAGGGAGCCCCACTGCAGGTTGAGGGAGGAGAAGTAGAATAAGGCAGCAGCTGACTCCCCCAGATATGGGCTCCTCACCTTGGACAGAGGACCCTTGTTCAACAGTGAAATGACTGAACTCAAAGAGTCGTTTTTCTCGTCTGGATAGGGTAGGGACAGAGAGGAAATCAAGACTAAACTCTGAGTAAAGTGTGATGGGGTTATCCCAGCATCCTTGGGCTATCCCAGCACCTGTAACCTTGGTATCCACTGGGCCGCAGTCCCTCCTCAGCAGCATGTGTTTTCCTAGTTCGTCCAGGATTTCAAAGCTGCAGAGCTGGAGGGAGAAGAAGAAACCAGTCTGGGGGTGGGATGGGAGCAAGGACTGGGCAAGAGCTAGAGCTAGAGGCTCCACAGGTGACGATAACCCCAAGGCACAGTGGAGAGTGAGGCACAGCCGGCACCCCCATACTCTCCCTTCCACAGTATCCTGGGATCCCTGCCTCAGATTCCCGCCTCTTCACCTGACCCTTCACCATCCAATCGCTGCCTGACTCAGCCTGGGGAGGAGAAAGGCAGGAGCTCCACCACTCACCAGAGTTTTCTTGGACACTGGGAGCTGGCACACCGTGGGGTCGTTGCAGGGTGGCTCCTCCAAGGACGCCTCCAAGGAGTACAGCGACCCCTGATCCGCCTGGACAAAGGAGCAGGTGAGGCAGACACAGCCACTCCCTCCCTAGCCCGTCCTTCATTGCTCCCACAGCCCTATCGTGCCGCCCTCCCGGCTCCGGGGCACCAGAGGTTCATCTCTCCGCTGTCCAGGCCCCACATCCCAAGTCTAGGCCAAAATTCCCATCCGTCTCCAAGGCAGCCCCGGCCCCCAGCGCGTCCTCACCTGACGGACGCGGCCGCGCACGGCTCGCAGCACCGCCTGCGTCCCCGGAGCCCGGCCCCGGTTGTACATCTCCAGGGCGAAGCGGGCGGGCTCCAGCAGCGCAGGGGACGGCGACCCCCAGGCCTCAGCGCCGGCGCCTCGGGGCTCGGCGGGGGCGGGAGCCGCGCCCGGGAGCAGCCCCAACAGCGACAGCAGCTGCAGCCAGGGCGCCATGGCCAGAACGAAGCCGGCGGCCCGGACTCACAGACCGACAGACCCGCGGACCAACCGACCGGGCGGGAGCCCGCAGTCCAGGGGCCCACCCCTCCCGCCCGCGCGCTGGCCAATAGGCGCCTGCCTGAGGCGCCTGCGCGGTCGCTTATTTACGCCAGGCACGTGCGGACGCCGGGGCGTGGGGTGGGGCAGAGGGCCGGCCGGAGGGTAAATCGCTGGGCACAGGTTAGCGCTTGTTGGTTGCTTGCCGGGCATTACGTCCGTTTTCCCTTTATCCGACTCAGGCAATCTCGCGAAGTAAGTGCTATCTGCATCTTAAATTGAGAGCATAGAGGCCTAGAGAGATGCACTGCCTTGTCAAACATCTGATAAGAGGAAGAGTGGGTTGGAACAGCAGGTAGCTGCCTTCTGCCAAACTCAGACGCCTCTTCGAGGCCCCGCTTCCTACAGCGAAATGGCAGTGTCTCAGGCTGTTTTGAGGTCAAACGCAATCATGAGCGCGTTTGGTAACTGCTAAAGCGACGTACACGGCCGGTTTGGGACTGTTCCTTCAAACCTTTGCCTGCTGCGTTCCAGAGCCTGCCGAGAGGAAGCGTGTACAAATGCCTTAGGCAGCGAGCTGCGTTCTTCCAGCTCTCAGTCCAGTGGGCGGATGAGAAAGGACATTTTCCTGCAAGCTGGTCTCGGTTGGGAAAAAAGGAAACTGGCATGGGAGAGTTTAAGGGAATTGGAAAACTGGGATGGGAGAGTTTAAGGGAATTGGAGCAATCACAGAAGAGAGTCGGGGAAACTGATACATATGTATTCGGGATCATCTAGTCCAAACCTGATATTTTGTGTCTGCAGAGGTCCAAAGGCAAATTCAACCTACCCAGGAATGATCTCTGGAGCCAGCTCACTGTTCTGGTTGTCAGCTCAAGTATGAGAGGGGAGGACCTGAGAGATTCCAGCAGATGCTGACTCCCTCTGCTTGTGCTCTCCCCTGGTTTAACCAGGTCCTTATGTAGCTTCTAAGGCCCGGCAAGGTCTGTTCTCAGCTGGGTCCTCACCCCATTCTGTGCACTTAACACTCACTCTGTTTACATCTCCTCAGAAGCTCAAAGTCTTGCACACCTTGGAAACTTCACACTTGCTCTTCTCTAGGCCTAACACCCAGACACCTTTTGGTTCTCAGTTTGGAAGTCACTTCCTCAAGAAGACCTTTCTGTCTCACCCTACCTGCCACTGGCTGGGCTCAATGCCATTGCCTCCTACCCGGCTGGATCCCTAGCCTCCCTCTTCTCATCCTGGACTAGTTTTCTGTTTGCTGGTGGTGTTTGGTGTCCTCACTTGTCCAGGAGCTCCTCAGGGCAGGGATCCTGTTGCTTCTTGTCTCCCTGATTGCTCTTTCTTTAGCGCCTAGCACAGTGCCTGCCAAGCTGAACAGCTGCCTATTAAAGGTATATTGGGTGAATGAATGACTCCCTTGGTATGCCCTGGAGCAGGTGTGATGTCAGCCAACTGCCTCTCAATGCACAGTTTCCCTTTCCACTTTCCTTTTTTTGTTGCTCAAGAGACAGGGTCTTATCCTGTCACCCAGGCTAGAGTGAAATGGAGTGGGCACAGCTCATTGCAACCTTGAACTCTTGGGCTCAAGTGATCCTTCTACCTCAGCCTCCTGAGTAGCTGGGACTATAAGCACGGGCTGCCACGCTTGACTCCATAGCTTTACTCTTTTTTTTTTTTTTTTTTTTTGAGACAGAGCCTCAAGCTGTCACCCTGGATAGAGTGCTGTGACATCACAACTCACAGCGACCTCCAATTCCTGGGCTCATGCGAGTCTCTTGCCTCTGCCTCCCAAGTAGCTGGGACTGCAGGCGCCCGCCACAACGCCCGGCCATTTTTATTTTTTATTTTTTTGGTTGTAGCCGTCATTGTTGTTTGGCAGGCCCGGGCTGGATTTGAACCCGCCAGCTCAGATGTACATGGCTGGCGCCTTAGCCCGTTGAGCCACAGGAGCCGAGCCAGCTTTACTTTCTAGAACAGTGATTCTCAAACTTCCTAATGCCACAACTCTCTAATACAGTTCCAAATGTTGTGGTGACCCCCCCCACCATAAAATTATTTTCGTTGCTACTTCTTGGCTGTAATTTTGCTACTGTTATGAATCATAATGTAAATATCTGATATGCAGGAGACCCCCAAAGGGGTTTCAACCCACAGGTTGAGAACCGCCGTTCTAGAAGGATGAAGACTCTGAATATGGTCCTCCCAGTCCTCTCAGAGGAATCTTAAAAATTGCCTGTTATCATAGCCAGACTCCTACCTCTACACACACAAACACTTCATCTCTTGAAAGGTCTGAAGCTGAGGGCAGCTCCTGTGGCTCAATGAGTAGGGCGCCAGTCCCATATACCAAAGGTGGCGGGTTTGAACCCGGCCCCAGCCAAACTGCAACAAAAAATAGCCAGGCATTGTGGGCACCTGTAGTCCCAACTACTCGGGAGGCTAAGGTAAGAGAATCGCCTAAGCCCAAGAGCTGGAGGTTGCTGGGAGCTGTGAGCCATGGCACTCTACCAAGGGCGACAAAGTGAGACTGTCTCAAAAAAAAAAAGAAAGAAAGAAAGGTCTGAACTGAAAGGATTAAAATGGGTTTTTGTTTTTTTTTTTTTTTTTTGAGACAGAGCCTCAAGCTGTCACCCTAGACAGAGTGCTGTGGCATCACAGCTCACAGCAACCTTCAATTCCTGGCTCAAGCTCCTGCCTCTGCCTCCCAAGTAGCTGGGACTACAGGCGCCCGCCACAATGCCTGGCCATTTTTTGGTTGCAGCCATCATTGTTGTTTGGCGGGCCCGGACTGGATTCGAACCCGCCAGCTCATGTGTACGTGGCTGGTGCCTTAGCCCGTTGAGCCACAGGCGTCGAGCTGGATTAAAAATGGGTTTCTAAGACCCTGGCAGAGACAATGTGATTTTTCTTATACCTAGGTTTCCAGAGAGCTACATTGGTATCAGACTTAGACTTTATGGGAAACAGCCATCTACCCTTGAGTCTGTTTCCTGGACACTGGAGCTGTCTGACAAGTATCTCTGGGGAAGAGTGGCTCATCTTGCCAGAGTGACACATGAAAGGATAATTATAATTAATGGAGTGAAGAGGAGGAATTTTTTAATAGCACACACATATTACCTTGGCAGTTCTCATAATCCTGCAAGAGAGAAATGCACAATTGGAAAAAGAGGACACAGAAGCCCAGGGCCATGCTAGCATTCAGAAGCTGAGCTGAAAAGCCTCAGCTCCAGAGGAGGCTGGAGAGGAATGGACATTGAGGGAGGAAGAAAACTAAGAAAGGGTGAAGTTAAAGCAAAATAAGAGAGTATATTGTATTTCAAGAAAGAGAAAGTGGCTGGCTGTGTCAAAAGCCACCAGGAGGGCAGGTAAGATGAGAGAAAAGTGACCTTTAGATTGGGCAACATATAGGTTATTGGGACCTCATTAAGAGCAGTAGGTTAGGCTGGGTGCCTGTGGCTCAACGGGCTAAGGCGCCAGCCACGTACACCTGAGCTGGCATGTTCAAATCCACCCCGGGCCTGCCAAACAACAATGACGGCTGCAACCAAAAAATGGCCAGGCGTTGTACCGGGCGCCTGTAGTCTCAGCTACTTGGGTGGCAGAGGCAGGAGACTCGCTTGAGCCCAGGAATTGGAGGTTGCTGTGAGCTGTGATGCCACGGCATTCTACCCAGGGTGACAGCTTGAGGCTCTGTCTCAAAAAAAAAAAAAAGCAGTAGGTTAATGTTATTCAACATAGTACTCGCTAGAGCAATCAGACAACAGAAAGAAATAAAAGTGTCCAAATTGGAAAGGAATAAGTCAAATTATCCTGTTTACAGACAGTATGATCTTAATCCATAAAAACATAAATACTCCACACACAAAAAACGTATTAGAACTGATAAATTCATTAAAGTTGCAGATACAAAATCAACATTCAAAAATCAGTACCATTTCTGTATGCCAACAATGATCTGAAAAAGAAACCAAAAAAGTAATCCCATTTACAAGATCTTCAAATAAAATAAAATACCTAGAAATAAACTTAAGTGAACCAGTGAAAGATCCCTACAATGAAAACTATAAAACACTAATGAAAGAAATTGAAGGGGACACACAAAAAAGGAAAGATATTCCATTCTTATGGATTAGAAGACTCAATATTTTAAAAATGTCTATGCTACCCAAAGCAATCTAAAGATTCAATGCAATCCCTGTCAGAATACTAATGACATCCTTACACAGAAAAATAAAGAATAACTGGCTCAGCACCTGTAGCTCAATCGGCTAAGGCGGCCAGCCACATACACCAAAGCTGACAGGTTCAAATATAGCCCAGGCCTGCCAAACAACAATGACAACTACAACCAAAAAAATAGCTGGGGGACAGCGCCTGTGGCTCAGTAAGGCGCCAGCCCCATATACCAAGGGTGGTGGGTTCAAACCCAGCCCTGGCAGAACTGCCACAAAAAAATAGCTGGGCGTTGTGGTGGTCGCCTGTAGTCCCAGGTACTTGGAAGGCTGAAGCAAGAGACTCGCCTAAGCCCAGGAGTTGGTAGTTGCTGTGAGCTGTGTGACGCTCTATGCTCTAGGGCGATAAAGTGAGACTCTGTTGCTACAAAAAAAAAAAAAAAAATAGCTGGGCATTGTGGCGGACTCCTGTAGTCCCAGCTACTTGGGAGGCTGAGGCAAGAATGGCTTAAGCCCAGGAGTTGGAGGTTGCTGTGAGCTGTGATACCACGGCACTCTACCCAGGGCAAAGGCTTGAGGCTCTGTCTCCAAAAAATAACCCTAAAATTTATATGAAACCACAAAAGACCCCAAATAGCCTAATCCATCCTGAGGAAAAAGAACAAAACTGGAAGAATTATCTTATCTAACTTCAAATTATACTGCTGAGCTATAGTAACCAAAACAGCATGGCACAGGTATAAAAACAGACATATAGACCAATGGAACAGAAAAGAGAATCCAGAAATAAACCCACACATCTACAGGGAACTTATTTTAGACAAAGGGGCCAAGAACATGCATTGGGAAAAGAACAGTCTCTCCAGTAAATGGTACTGGGAAAACTGGATATCCATATGCAGAAGAAAGAAACTAAATTCATATGTTTCACCATATATAAAAATTAAAATGGATTAAAGACTTAAATCCAAGACCTGAAACTATGAGACTACTAAAAAAAAAAAAAAAATCAACATTGAGGAAACCCTTCAGAACACTGGTTTGAGTAAGAACTTCTTGAATAATACTCCCAAAGCACAGGCAACTAAAGCAAATCACATAAAGCTAAAAAGCCGCTGCACAGCAAAGGAAATGATAAACAAAAGGAAACGACAACCTGCAGAATGGGAGAAAATATTTGCAAACTACCCATCTAGACAAAGGATTAATAATTAAAATGTATAAGGAACTCCAGCTCAATAAGAAAAAATCAAATAGGCCAGGCATCATGGCTCATGCCTGCAATGCTAGCACTCTGGGCAGCAGAGGCAGAAGAATTGCTTGAGATGGACAAGTTCAAAACTAGCCTGAGAAGGGCAGCGCTTGTGGCTTAGTGGGTAGGGCACCGGCCCCATATACTGAGGGTGGCAGGTTCAAACCTGGACCCAGCTGAACTACAATAACAACAAAAAATAGCTGGGCATTGGCATGCGCCTGTAGTCCCAGCTACTTGGGAGGCTGAGGCAAGAGAATTGCCTAAGCCCAGGAGTTGGAGGTTGCCGTGACCTGTGTGATGCCATGGCACTGTACAGAGGGCTATAAAGTGAGAGTCTGTCTCTACAAAAAAAAAAAAAAAAACTAGCTGGAGCAAGAGCGAGATCTAACCTCTACTAAAAATCGAAAAATTAGCCAGGTATCATGATGGGCAGTTGTAGCTGGGAACAGGTGACTGAGGAAGGAGGATCACTTGAACCCAGGAGTTTGAGGTTGCTGTGAGTCAGGCTGAGGCCACAGCACTCTAGCCTGGGCATCAATGTGAGAATGTCTCAAGAGAAGAAAAAAAAAAAAAATAATCAAATAACCCAGTTAAAAAATGGAAAAAAGGTCTTGGTGCCTGTAGCACAGTGGTTACAGCACTGGCCACAAGCACCAAGGCTGGCAGGTTCGAACCCAGCCCAGGCCCATTAAACAACAATGACAACTGCAACAAAAAAATAGGCAGGCATTGTGGCAGGTGCCTGTGGTACCAGGTACTTGGGAGGCTGAGGCAAGAGAATCACTTAAGCCCAAGAGTTGGAGGTTGCTGTGAGCTATGACACCACAGCACTCTACCCAGGGTGACAGCTTGAGACTCTGTCTCTATTAAACAAATAAATATACTTTTATTGGCCAGGCGTGGTGGCTCACACCTATAATCCTAGCATTCTAGGAGGCTGCAGGGGTAAATTGCTTGAACTCAAGGAGTTTGAGACCAGCCTGAGCAAGAGACCCTGTCTCTACTAAGAATGGAAAAACTAGCCAGGCATTGTGGCAGGCACCTGTAATCCCAGCTACGTGGGAGGCTGAAGCAAGAGGATTGCTTAAGCCTAGGAGTTTGAGGTTGCTGGGAGCTACGATGCCATGGTACTCTACCCAGGGTGACATAGTGAGACTCTGCCTCAAAAAAAAAAAAAAGGCTTTTGGCTTGGCGCCTGTGGCTCAACGGGCTAAGGTGCCAGCCACATACACTTGAGCTGGTGGGTTCGAATCCAGCCTGGGCCCGCCAAACAACAATGACGGCTGCAACCAAAAAAAAAAAAAAAAAAAATGGCCGGGCGTTGTGGCGGGCACCTGTAGTCCCAGCTACTTGGGAGGCAGAGGCAGGAGACTCGCTTGAGCCCAGGAATTGGAGGTTGCTGTGAGCTGTGATGCCATAGCACTCTATCCAGGGTGACAGCTTGAGGCTCT